>JAVCKT010026000.1:0-39739 GCA_032273925.1 Rhynchotus rufescens
CTCTCGCTGGTGCGGCCGAGCCAGCTGAGTTGGCCCAGGGTGGAGGAGGCCCAAGGCCAAGGGAGTGGGCGGCCTGTGTTGAGCCTTCAGAACCAGGCTAAGGTGCAGCTGAGAAGTTATTCAAAACATGGAAACAGTTGTGAGCGTTTCCTTTATTTGCTTAGTTTCTTTCTTCTTTTTCTTTCCTCCATCTGTGAAAACTAGAGATCAAAAGTTGGCCAGTAAAACAGGGATGTCCTGTCTCTTCAGCAGCCGTAGCTGGGCAGCCAGAGAGGCCCCAGGGCACCAGTGACACTGGGGTCTGAGGAGTGAGGGCTGCAGCCACCGTCGTTGGACAAAGGGAAAAGTCAGACCTGACAGCAAAGCCGGCCAAGACGGGAGCAGGGAGCCGCCTTTGCCAAGGGCTGAGATTGTAGTGGTTGACTCCAAAGGGGCAAGTTACATTGGCAGGAATGGGGGGACACCAAGGAGCCCCATGGTGAAGGTGAAGGTTTCCTCTGCTGACCTGCTTTCCTTAAATAAATAAAGGAGAACACCCAAATAGTTCAGCTCATTTAAGTCATTATACCAGGCTTTACAGAACAGGATCACGAACACATCCACACGCACGGCAAGGACAAGGATTTCATTACCTTTGTTGGTGTGGCTACAGGCTAGTAATCGAGAGCAGATTACTGGAGTATAATTGGCCTACATACTGGTGAGTGCATAAAAGTAAGTTGCTGGAGAGTATTCCTGTGGCTGCCTTCGCCACCCATGCATGGAGAATACATTTTACTGAGCTGATTGGAAAGGAATGCGTTAGCTTTTAATTTCATCTTTTTGAAGAAAACTTCTTTCATTCAGCTTTCTAGGAGGCTCCCGTAAACAAAGAATTATGTTCAGGGCCACAGCCAGAAATAAGATATGTCAGAGGTCTGCAACCCATTGAGCAGAGAGTCAGGCCGTGGCCCAAGGGCACTTCCTTAAGGAGAAAGGGTAAAATAACGGAGGTCAGGGCCCAAACGCAGCTCCAGCTTTAATCATGTTGTTGATTTAGTGCATAGCGGGGCTTTTTTTTTTTTTTTTTTGTCAATTGTCACAATCCATTTGTTCTCCCTGCCGTGCAGACAGCCCCAGCACGGCTAGGTAGAGGTGGCCGTTCCTCCCGCGGCTCCTTGCTCCGTCCCCGTGCCCTGGGCTGCTCTGTGTGCTGATGCTGAGGCACAAGTGCACGTGCCCACGTGCAACGGGCAGCTCTGCCTCCAGACTGGCAAGCAGATCCATGGAGAGAGGGAGAACAAATGTGCTGCAGGTGCTCATAGGCTTTTCCGCAACAAGATTCTTCACTGAAATCCATGTACTTGAAGAAAATGAAGCCATTCTGGTGAATGTTTTGATAGGACTTTTTTTTTTTTTCTTTAGATTTGGGTACTGAAAGGGACGAGAGAAACCTTGGCCCAAAGTGAAGTGCAAAAGCTCTTGGATTCCCGCCAGGCACCGACTGTTCCCAGGAAAGGGACAGGCAGTGGCTGCAGTGGGAGAACATTCCCAGAGTATCCCAAGGGTTCAAGGGAAACTAGTAGCGAGATCCTGCAATTTATTCTTAGGCAAAAGTCCCCACTGGGGACTCTGTATCCCCCAGGAAAAACCATCGGGAGAGCTGACGAGGTCCGGGAGGCGGCTGCATCGTTCCCATGTTAGCAACGCTCGGTGCTGTGCAGGATGTGCAACCGGAGAAAGCGGGAAAGCCTGGAAAACCTGCGAGCTGCTCCACAAGCACGTGGGGAGAAGAGAATTAACCCCCCTGGGGCTGAGACCAGGACTAGTGCTCACAGATCCGTGCTCAGGTGTGTCGTGGATACGCTTTAAACACTAAAGGGATGCAATTATAGAGTATCAGCCCATTTCAGGTTTGTACAGCAACTACTTTATTATTTTCAAATGCAAATGTTTGCATTGTTCGCTATTTTACAATTTTACAAACTAGGTATAAAAGACCATAAATAAATGACATAAGTTATGTGTACCTAAAATCCATGGAGGGGAAAAAATTACAAATTAAAACAAAATAGAAAATCTATATATCTAACCCAGAGATCATTCAAATGCACGAACCAAGAAATGCTGTTAGATTTTTTTCAGTATGAACTAAATATGCCTCATACATTCTAATTTTAACCACAGTCCTTGCATATTCCAACATACTTGCAGTGATACAAAAAAATAAATGCACTCTCTTTTTATTTGTCTGATTAGTATTTCAGATCTTTTCTTTTTCTGGTTATGAAAATGTCACGTAAAAGAAAAATACTGCTTTTTTCAGTCCCGTTCACTGGTTACTTACCAGCCTCATTTTGTGTTTTATACATATTTATTTTTTAATACATAGATCCAGCGCAAAGGTGGCGCCAGCCCGCGGAGAGCGGCAGCTTCGTGACAAGGACACGGGGCTGGCGGCGCCGGCTCCATCCCTGGCACTGGCACCTGCCTCTGCTGGGACCTAGAAGCCTCGTGGTGTTTCTTATTCTTCAGCTGTGCTGGGAGCCAAGGAATCTGCTTTGTCGTTAAGTTACCAGAGAAAATGTTTTCACAGCTTGCACACAGCGTGCGCCTGGGAATGGAAGAATTGCATATATTTGCTCGCATTCAACAAGTCTTTAAAATTCTCTTTTTTGCAGATAAAAAAGGCTACTTAAGAATTCAGGGTTACCTGTGGATGGAGATGCAAGTGAGGTTGCCTCCATCACCTTGTCATTGGAAACTGCTTGGTTTTGATCGTGAACAGGGTATAAGGTAAGAACAAGGATACTCACGAAAATCGGGATCACCCTTAGGGATCCTGGAATCCACCACTCCAGAATTAACGTGAAAGGGCCCTTGCTTTAGGCTGCAGAACTACTCACTAGGATTAGTGTGGCAGCTGGAAAACACGCTCCTGGATGCAGGAACAGCCACAGCCCTTCCTGCCGCTGCATGTCCCCACTGCCCGTGCAGCCTGGAGCTGCATCCTGCTCTCGCACACACCTTTTGTGGGAGATAACAATCCGTTATCAAGGGAAAAACAGATATTTATATCACTGCAATGGCACCTATATCACCAAAGGCACCTGGCGTCCATGGCTGCACGTGGAGCTCTGGCACCCGCGTCCGTCCGAGGGCAGCCGTGACGGACGGGCATGAGGAGGGCAAATAACAACGCATATAAATAAAACCAAAGGTAGAAAGAGAGAGCAGAAGGGACGAAAAGAATCAGGAAGTCTGCAGGGCTTTGACCCAGTACATTCCTCAAGTGACAAGTGGATGCTGAGTCTCAGTTATGCTCCAATGAAGAAAAAAAATGGAGGGTCGGAGAAGAAAAAGAAAGCAAAGGTCACACACTCTTCAGGGAGCAATGACTGTTCGGAGTTTTTTTCCCAGAATCAGTGCTAGGGAAGACGTAACTGTGGCTCCGGAAGGCGTCCTGTCCAGTCTTAGGTCCTCCGTGGTCCGTATGATCCATAGGACGGGCTGTGAGTCATGGAAGCAAACTCTGATTCCCCTGCACAGAAGAGAACACGGATACATCAAGACACAGGCAGAAGAGCAGCCGCGCATGCCTGGCTCCCAACAAAGCCCTGCTCTTCTTAGTCCTGACCTTGCCAGCGCCTCCCTTGCTGATCCAGCTGCTAAAGCAGCTCAGGGGAGAAGCCCTGAGCTCCCGTCTGCCCAAACAGCAACATCTCCCTCTTGGGAGAGGCCCAAGGGGCAACGTCAGCCATGGAGCAACAGCCAAGCAGCAGCCGCAGCTTAAACCTGGTTTCAGTGCCACAGTGTAAACAGACATAGGGCAAAAACGCCAAGAATTATTTTTTAATCTTCACTGCTCCAGCTCAAATCACTTGCAAGTGCGTGTCTTCCCACTGGTCAAGTCTTATCACTAGGAGCTTAAACCCACGGGCAGCAGTTTGGGCACCTCAACTGCCTCCACAGCTTTCACTCTGCGTGGACGACATGTGACCTTCACCCTCTATGGAAAATATCGAAGCACTTGAGCAACTGTTACTAGATGCCAACAAAACAATTCTTCAAATTGTCCAGGAAATTGGGTGCATTTTGGTTTTATGGAAAAAAAGACAAACTCCACTTTATGTAACAGATTTACAGTAATGGGAATCTTAAAATATTTCTGCACTTAAGGAGCAAAAGAGTTTTTGCTGCTGAAAGTACAACTGTCAGGTCTTTAAAATGAGTAGCCCGTTCTTATGGTGCCTGGAAAAAATGATGGTTTAAAACATGCTGCTTTAAGCAGTTTTTTTAAAAGAAATCTTAAATTCCTCCAAATGGAAAAGCTTTTATGAGTAATACTGCAGAAGAGCTCGACTGGGTCCAACTTTAGCAGCCCGTGTCCTGAACAAGTCGGGGCGAGGGGGAGCTGCTGCTGAAAACAGCGAGTCGCTGCTCAGAGCCCCCCAGGCTGGTGGGAGCAGCGCTGCGGCGCCGTGTTGCTCCAGCTCACCGGCTTCGGAGCTAACACACACGCGGAAAACGTCTGACCTATAAAGCACCTGAATCATTTCTGAAGTTGCTGTCAGGTGCAGAGTGAAGCCAAGACATTATGGACCAAAAAAAGCAATCCCACAGTCATCAAAATATACATCTCATCTTGCTGAAGTGCAGTGTCTATCCAGGTGCCATGAAAGCCCCCTTCTTCCCCATCGCAGCATATATGAGCCTGATCTTCTCTATTTAAAGTCTTCACATAAATTTAATCCTCTCGATGACCTTGGAATCCAATTTCCACATTCCTGGGGTGCCTTTTTACTGATGAAATGGCGTTCGACAAGTCTCAACATAAACTGGGCGCCGCTTCCCACTGCTCCCACCCAGATAGAGCTGCCTGGGACTCGTCTTGTGAGAGCACAAGGGCAGGACGTCTCCCTGCTTCTCCTCCTTGGTGCCTTCATGAGCATCGGTACTCCACAAGGCTACTCGCCCTTTCGCTGCCACCTTCCACCCCGAAATAAAGGTTCTCTGGTGCTCAGTGCTGCTGAGAGCAGCCCCTTGCCCTGGCCTGTGCTCCTCGCCTGCACGTGCCAACCTGCAACAGGTTGTGGCCACACCAGGCCTGGGCACTGCTGCCACCAAACACAGCAAATGATGTGAGACACTAGGCAATGAGTCTGGAAAACCAGCACGGGATTAACCAAACCAGGTGAGATCCCCCCTGTAATACACATTATGGTACTTTTTTTCCCATGTAGCGATGAAATCCGAACACAACTTAAGAACAGAACACATCAGAGGCTCTGATCCACTGACCTTCTCCACGTGGCAAAGGGAACTGCTCCTTGGAAGAGAAAAGAAGTGTGGAAGCTCCTCAGGCGCCGCCGTCCCCGCTGGCTACGGGCACCACGTGCACAAAGCGTCTCTGCGCGGTGGGATTCGCTCCGGCGCCAGGGCGGCAGCTCCCGGGAATCCCGTTTCGCCCACGGATCCGCGCGGTGGTCGCTCCGGCAGACAGGCACTGAGCAGCCACGTGAGATTCTCACTGAGGTTTCTGCAAGGTTATTAGTGATGCATCAAGTCTGCAAAAAATATATCCTGGGGCAGATTCTTCATTCCAGTGAACGATGCACGACTGTGGTTTCACCCACAAATAAAACACTATGGTTGTAATCCTACGGGTCACAGGGGGAAGGAAAGTTAATTCGTTTCTGTTCCTTAAGCACAGTATCTGGCAGCAAACATAGCATCAAAACTCGAATGTGACTTTATATTTATATAGATACATGTATTTTACATAGCGTTGATCAACAGAGGAGTATGTTCCAAGAAACAATTTGTTCCAGGTCTGGTTTAAAATGACGGCTGGTCATTTCTGGAGGCCCCCCTCCCGACACGCGCTCACTTTCCACGCTCTGTACACCAAGCAACGCTGCAGATCGATATTCCGACGGGCGAGGAGACGACGAAGTAAAAAAAGTGCAGTTCTTCAATTAAAGTGCATGGATGAGGTAAACTAATTTCAGAGAGTTCTGAGTTTGTTCAGGACGGGCTCAGACGGGGACCATCCTGCCGTGCATCTGTTGCATCTGGGCGCGCATGGCCTGCACGCTGCCGAGCAGCTTGCTCTGGTGGGCGCCGGCGCCGATGCCGATCCGGGCCAGGTCCCTGTGGGAAACAAGAGCAGAGCAGGGGGCTGAGCGCCGCTCCGACACCCACGGCGGGGAAAAGGGGCTGCAGGCAGCCGCAGGCAACACGGCTGGAGGCGCCGAGATGTTCAATTAAACGGCGCAGGCAGCGCGGAGGCTTTTGGGGTTCTGCTCCGTCTGGATGAAAGGCACCGCGCTGCTTTAACGAGCGCAGGGACATGCAGCACAAAGCAAGAGAGGCCGATTAAATCCAGATTTACCGGTTGTGTGCGACATCGCCACGTACTTACTCCTGGTTCATGTGCACCACGGCCTCGAGGGTGGTATAGCCAGCAGCTGTGAAGTTATCCTTGTACCGCTCCATCTTAATGGCTTGGAGCCAGTCTCCGACAGAAACCACGGCCGAGAACTCGGGGGAGCTGGGGTCCAGCAGGGCTGTGCTGGGCCTGTGGGGGCACAGGGAAGGACAGAGCAGTCGGTCAGGCAGCCGAAGCAAGACCCGGGCTTGTTTCACTCGGCCTTTAGAAATCACTGCTATACATTAAAGCAAAGTGCTTAGCACCCAGCCATTCGGTTGGGAGCGCAGCTCAGCCCAGGCTCCTGCCCAGCGCCGCTCCGACAAGGAGCTCCTAAGAGCAGTGACTTCAGGCTGGGTACGTGCAACTGCCCTCCACACAGGGCCATGCATTGATGTTATAGGCATTACTGCAAGCCTTACTTGTAAGGAAACACAAAGACATAAGGATAGCTGCACGCAGGAAGTGACCTTGAACAGGCTACTGAATTTTAGAAAAACAAGAAACAAAAAAAACCCTCAAAACTTAAAAAACAAATTTAAAAATATATGTGTATATAAAAGAAAAATTCATAGGTGATTTTTATTTACATAAATACCTGTGTAGGGATAAATACTTTTTTTCACTAAAAAACATATGAAAATTGCAAAAATAGTAAAATGGAAGAGCACGTAAACTATCAAAGCAGACTGTTCCTTTTCTTCCAAGATTTCTTTTCCTGATTTGCTGTAAACAAATCACCTTACAAAGCAAAAATTTGTGAAAATAATAGAGTGCAGCTGGTGTGAGTTAGTGCAGCTCCTGCTACTTCAGCAGCGTTTCACTGGCATAAACCGACTGCTGGGCTGCCCCCAAATAAAGATTACTTTCTCCCTACAACACCGGGAGTTCCCTTCCCTTAGCACATTCCAGGTATGCCGGGCTTAGCAGACAAAACCAAACGTGGGATCTGTGGAGACACGAAGCTGGCTTTCCCTAAAATTAAATTCAAATTCCCATAAAAATTACTGCCCGCCTCCCCCATGCCCGCAAAGCGCTGGCAGCGACGCCGTAGCGCTCGCCTGCAAATCTGACGCAAAGCTCGGGTTTATAAAGCTTGACAGCACGCCTTTCCTGCAGGAATTCCTGCTCTTCCACACTATTCCTGGTGGTTACCGCGCGCCGGGGACCCCCGGGAGCAGCGCTCTGGCCGGCACAGACCTGGAGCTCTCGCTGCCCGTCCGCTTGAGGCTGTTGGGGTTGCGGATGAGCTTGTCCAGCATGTTGACGATCTGCCCGAACTTGGGCCGGTCGCTGCGCTCCTTCTGCCAGCAGTCGAGCATGAGCTGGTGCAGCGCGATGGGGCAGTCCATGGGGGGCGGCAGCCGGTACCCCTCCTCGATGGCTTTAATCACCTGCCAGCGGCACAAGTGGGAAGACGTTAGAGCACATTGGACCCTCCTCGCTGCTGCCAGCTGAGCATCATTTATCTTAGGGTGATCCCAAATACGGAACAAATCCTAAGTGGATTTCCTAAGCTAAGTGGAACCATGTGGGAACTTGCACTCGGCCTTGAGCGGTTGGTGGTCTCGGTGCTGTCGTTTCCCCTTGGCTATTCAGAAACTGAAAGGGCTACAGCAAGTAGAGGAGCAAATAGAGGAGCTGTTTATGAGGACTGAAGTATATATGTGAGTTTAAGTACACACTTCAACCTAGGGAGCAGCCATTAGTACAGAAAACATGAATATTAGGTCCTGCACCCAGAGCAGATATTGGATTCAGCAGGGATCCAACAGCGTAAGGGGAAGGCAGGAGAGCCCATGTTAGAATGAAGCAGCTGCCCTTGGTGGAGAGAGGGTTGGGGAAGCAGCAGCTGGAGAGCAAACGTGTGACTCTGCCAGCTCCGGGTGCAGCGCGTTGAAGCCCGAGTTTCCCCACAACCGCAGACGGCAGCAGATGCTCCCGGCCTCGCTCATCCCGGCAGCAGAGCCCGCCTCGTCCAGAGCCTCCTCCCTCCGCGCTGCTGGTTCCTGAACCAGCAACGGGGAGATGAGCAGCCACGTGCGGAGCGCGCGGCAACCCGGCGCGCCTCGCCTGCTTGCCCTGCCTTCCTGCGTGCCAGGAGGGAGCCGTCGCATCCCAAGGGAATCCAAATCAAATCCTCGGTTTAGATTAAATGCCATCCACATCCAGACACTCTTTGAAAAAATGTTTGGTTCTACACAGGAAAGTGGATGACTTGCAAAATGACTTAACCACTCCCAGGACCATATATTCAGATTAACATTTTTGTCTTCCTTTATGCTTATAAATCCCTTAGGAAAAGAATTATGGATAATCTATGTCTCATTTTCACTGGATTTTTTTTTTTTATTTAATAAAAAATCTATTAGAAAAGCCCTTATTAGTATTATTATTAAATACTCTTCAGAAATAGCAGTCATTGTGTATGTTCCCTCTTGGAATACACTGAAGTAGTCCAGATGGTGCAGTTAAACAGGACATGCATAATTTAAGGATGGTCATTTAGCAAAGCTGCTTTTTAATGTCCTCGGGGGGCAGCTATGTGATTGTTGTGGGGATACTCAAACTGATAACCAGAACTGGATTTCATATGTGTTGCCTTAGATATCTTGAAAGAAATAAAATCATTGGGAAGAATTACGAGCATACTGGGTTTTGAGGAATTAACTACTAATAAGAAGCCTCATTAAAGTGTTTTTTTTCTTAATGACTTTCAATAACACTGAGATTTAATATCAATATTCAAATGTCTCCTCTTTCAGCATTATGATCTGGCAGCTTGAATACATTCATTTCTTCTTGCTCTAATCTTCACTTTGCTTTCTTTAACCACCTATAACTCTACTTGCAAAGAGAAGACAGAGGAAAAAATAGAGAAGAAAAAGAAAAAGAGAAAAGGAAAAAAAAAGAGACAGCAAAAAGAGCAGAGGAAAGAAGTCAGGGAAGGATAGAGAGAGGGATGATAGATGCATAAGCCCTAGACGCTAACTTGAGAATCTGCCTCCCTTGGCCATACATGAGCCTTAAGGTATTCACGGAAGTCTTTATTTTGGAGAAGTTCACTGGGAAAACAGGAATTACGATACCCTTTGTAACCAAAGGGGAGAAATGCATCATAACCACACGGCAATCGACACTGGAAAACATCAGCTGGGCATCTAAAGAAGAAAACCGAAGGGGAAGGAGGGAGCAGGGAGGAGGAGGGAGACTTACGTCTTGGTTGGACATGTCCCAGTAGGGCCTCTCTCCGTAGGACATCACCTCCCACATGACGATGCCGTAGCTCCACACGTCGCTGGCCGACGTGAACTTGCGGTAGGCGATGGCCTCGGGCGCCGTCCACCTGATGGGGATCTTGCCGCCCTGTCACAAGGAGAAGACACCAGTGGCCGTGGGGCCGGGGCAGAGGTGCACACAGCACTAACCCACCATGAAAAACAGGGTGGTTTCCTGCAGGACTTCCAGGGTCGCTCCCGACCGGGCACTCGCTGCCTCCCTCTCTTGCCACGACACTGAGAGCGCCGAGCAGGAGGCAGTGCTGCCCACCGGCCTTCTTCAGGCACGGGGAGGCGAACCAGGAAATTGTCCAAATGTATTTTTGTCATCCCGCTTAGCATCTCTGCTTAGGGCAATGCCGAAGGATGGGAGCAGGCCAGAGCCAAGGGTATGTTAGAGATTTAGTTGACAAAACAAACAAGTACATGCTGTTAATTACTATTTCCTTGCTTGCCGGCCCGACCTGCTCGCCCTGTTTCTGAAGAGTGGGTTCATAAACATTTTGCTTTTCAAAAGGGTGAAACAGACAGGATGAATGGGGAGGATGTCTGAGGGCTGTGCTGTTTCCCATGGGCAGCATCCCAAATCCTGCAGGGATCAGGAGAAGGCAGCGCGCCCCTGGGCTCTCCCAGGCCACGGAGCTGCGCGGGGGACCAGGGCACCGGGCAGCAGCAGCAGAGCTGCCTCCTGCAACTGTTTGTTTAAACAAATAAAACACTTGGGGCATCTGATCTGGGCCACTGGGGGTTCTGCTCTGCTTTAAGAGGAACCCTCTCCATCCTGTTTATCTGATTTTGCCTTAGCTGAGTGATCCCAAGCCAGAGATTTCTCCCTTTGTTTATGCTAATATACAAGGTGTTTTTAATTGAGCTTTTGGTTTCCTGCAGTTACATCTGGGGAATGACTTAAGCTGAACAAAGCTCTTAGGTTTTTTTTTTCATTCACTTTTATGCTTTTTTGATTAAGTTTATTTTGGTATTTTTTTTTTCTCAGCAGTCCTGTACATACTTTTATCTATAACTAAGTGCCGCTGTGTATACTTAGTTTACTGTCCTCATATATTTCTCTAGTGCTTATTATGGACCTGTTCCAAAGCCCACTGGAATCAAAAGGGGTCTTCTACCGGCTGCTCTGGCCTTTGCATCAGGCCCTCTGCAAGTCAATTTGGGGTTGAATGTGCCTGTTCTGTGGCCACAGCACCCCTGTACTTCACCAAGTCACAATATCCACAGGGGACAGAAAGCACCACCCTCCTAAAGCAGGATCTTTGAAAAATTGCATTTTTCTGTATCATCTCTGCTTGTGAAAAACTTGCTTCCTCCTTCCAAGCACAGATGCAGGGACACAGATGCCTTGCTTCCATATGGTTGTCATTTTAGAGATTGTCAATAAGCTCTTTTTATTTAGCTGTTTGAGTATGGTGGAGCTCGTCCAAATTTTCCTGACTCTTCATTACTGATACCAAACGAAGACAATGCGCTGCAATACAAATGCCACTGATTCCCTGCAGTTCCCTTCTGAGACAAAACATAAGAGTCTATCTGCACTCACTGAATTCAGGGGCAGAATTTCAGTCATTTGTGTCCTGCCCTTGTGCATTTGTCGAAGTTGTGATTTCCCTGAATCCCGCTCCCGAGCGCTGCTGCCGCCTCTGCCACTTGCCACCCCTACGAGCGAGAAACACCAGGGCTGGCCAGTGTTTAATAGTACATGAGCCCATTCTTTCCTGTAATGAACTGTGAATCCATTAAAGGATGAGCGTGGGGATTAAACTGCAGAAGAACGGAGCACTGCAAACAAACTCGGCGCTGGGGAGAACAGATGGAGAATGGCAGATAGTTAAAAACAAAGAAAATAAGCAATTAAAAAAAGACTTTGGAAACTCTCTGACTTTTTTTGTCAGGCACACATTAATTACAGAGGTATTGGTACGAAGGCTAGCAATGGCTGGGACGTTGCTTTGTGGGAAGAAGTCCTTGCATTAGTATTATTCCATGAGCAGCATACTAAAACGGCTTAGCAAAATTAGTAACAGTGGGAAGCTGATATACAGAAAAAATGGGAGGGAAGAGAAACAAAACCAAACAAAAAGTGAGGCGAAAGCATTTAGCACAACCAATCTTGGGAATGTGGGCCTCAAACTTTTCCCAGCTCAAGTTATTTGGCTCAAATTTATGAAGATCTTTGGGATGGGCAAAATTGTGCTTTTTGCTTTTTTTTTGTGTGTACGTTTGTGGCAAATCCACACTTGCTGTCTCAGCCCTCAGTGGGACTTGTTCCTTGCAAATAATGATGTACCTCTCATGTCAGAAGGAACAGCAACCCAAGCTCTAACTCGTGGTGTGAGATTCCTGTCACGCACTCCTAGCACAGCACGAGAACCACGGGTCACACCACAGAGAGGAAACACTGATGAGGAGAGACACTGATGCAGCAATATCCCTACATCAATTTGCACCCACCATGGAGTCTGGTACAACGTGTATATTTATGCTGTATCACAGGTTTTAACTTATGCCTGAGATTAACTCAAAGCAAACCACGGTGTCAGACAAAAAGGGGCAGGAAAATCTGCAGGCTCTTCTCCTTCCTTCCTTACCCGTGTGGTATAGGCTGCCTCGGGGTCGTCCTCCAGGACGCGGGACATGCCAAAGTCGGACACCTTGCAGACCAAGTTGCTGTTGACGAGAATGTTGCGAGCGGCGAGGTCCCGATGCACGTAGCTCATGTCAGACAGATACTTCATCCCCGAGCCGATGCCACGCAGCATCCCCACCAACTGGATGACTGTAAATCTGCCATCATTCTTCTGCAGCCG
Source organism: Rhynchotus rufescens (assembly GCA_032273925.1). Taxonomy (NCBI): domain Eukaryota; kingdom Metazoa; phylum Chordata; class Aves; order Tinamiformes; family Tinamidae; genus Rhynchotus; species Rhynchotus rufescens. The sequence goes on from JAVCKT010026000.1 coordinate 12,507, forward strand.
AGCAAAGGAAGAAAATCACAGAGCATTACACTAAAAGCTGCATCACTGCCACTGCTCAAATTGAGATCCCCAGCTTGTCTGAGAGAAAATGCAGCATTATGTCCTCGCCCCCGACTAGTGTCTGTAATTCACCGGTAAAGTACAAACCCAGGGGTTTTGTTACAGCTTCCTGTGATATATGTGATGGATCCAGTTTTAATGAGTGTGCAGAAGGGTGATGCTTTCAAAAAACAGAGCAAATCAAAACTGTTCCCTTTTAAACATAGATTATTTAAGAGCCTGCTATTTTAAATCTTATATATTTTTATATATACATATGTACATATGTGTGTGAATGTATATATATATATATATAATTCTACTTCATGTTTATTCTGTTTCTTTATAGGAACAAAAACAGAAAAGAAACAGAATTTATGAAGTATCAACATAATGTCTCTTAAAACACCGTATTTGCTACATCCCTCTGCAAAACAGAACCGGAATAAGAAACCAGAAAATGTTTCCCAGTAGAAAATCCCCTTAGTTTGTCACGAAGCAGTCACGTACCCTGAGGAAGGCATCCAAGGAGCCGTTCTCCATGTACTCAGTTATGATCATCACCGGTTTACCTAGAGTTCACAGAAAGGAAAGCACAAATCTGTGATGAACACTGATGTTAATGGGATAAAAATGGGTTGCACATGATTTTACTGCCAAGACACCTGTCTTACACAATCTAATTTAATTTGAAATGCACCAAGCTTATGCCTCAGCTGGGGGGAACAAGAGAAGAATATTATAGGCCAAGAATGTTTAAAGGGCCCATCTGGAAGGTTAACCCTTTGGGGGACTTGTTGGCAAAGCCCTTAGTCAAAGCAGCTCCTGCTCTCTAGGGAATGTATGAACTGATGACTGCCATCTAAGAAGAAAAGACCTGTTCAAGCCTGACAGAAATCTTTCTTGCAATTAAACTGTTTGCAGACAATTTGCTTCACTTTCCAAAAGGAGATTCCTGAATGCTTTGGTTCCCTATCTCTTCTGAGGACCAGGACTGTAGGGAACTGTCTGCAGCTACAGGATACTACAAGGCAGCAACATTCAGAAATGCAAAATATAACCTGTTCCTCTCAACTTTCTCTATCTTGAATCTGTATCCTGTCTCCCATTATTTATAAATAAGCCAAAGCCGTTTGCCTCCTGAAGCCACCACTGGACAAATGATTCAATGAAATGTGTCACACGTCGGGCGCAACACAGAGCTAAGCCTGCCCAAGCTGAACAGAAACGGGGTGTTACTGGTACAGAGATGCTTTCTAGGCACTTTTCTGTCTAAAAATAATGACAAATGTATAAATAACACTCGATGTTGCCTTCAAGTACTTTACAAAGTCACACAAGCCTGAATTTGAAAACATTTGCGCACATGCAAGTAACACTAATTATTTCCAGTGGTTAATTATGTTTGATTTTCAACACTGGAGTATTTGCAGCCATCAGTCTAATATAACGTGCAGTTTCCAAGCCAGCAGTGGCAGAGCGTGGAGGAGTTAGGTGACTTGCAAGAGTGTGAATGGCAAAGGCTGCTCCCAGACACGCAGTGTCCAACCCATCCCAGGCCAGTGAGCACGGGCCTGGGATGGAAACTCATCCTAAACCCTTCCTAAAGCTTGGCTTTAGCTAAGGAACTACTGCGGGTTCTCTTACACCAGGAGAATGTCGCAGAGAAACTGCACTTCTGTACTTAGCTGCCTGAAGCAGCTCTGAGTAAGGGATTCCTACCAGGGAAGAAGGGTTCAGTCACCCAGGGACACGTCCTCCAGAGGCAGACACCATCGAGGCCCAGACAGAATTAACCTTTCAGAAGCCCTCAGCTTTTCCTGGCTTCTTCCACCAGTAAGTACCTGCTCCTGAACAAGCAGCTAGGAAAACTACTGCTCTGCTGTGAAATGCTGCAGCATTGAGATGCTCCCCTCATCATTTCTATTCTGTAATAACCTTTTTTTTTTTGATTAAGAAACAATATGCTATAAGGACTGGCAATACTGAAAATTTCACATTGTGTCACTTAGGCTAACATATTTATATAAAATGCCTCACTTACTTCACTCATCATTATTCGTTCCACCTGGTCAGTGCCAAAGTGGCATTTGTGGTTTTCCTGTTCCTACCTCCCCTGCCCTGCCCAGCTGACAGCAAAACTCCCTGTTTGGGCTGCATGCAGACCTGCAGACCTGCGAGAGGCTGGTCCAGCAGCTGGGCCCTTTCTGACTTGTGTGAAGAAAGCAGCAAGAGAAGGTGTTGCTTAAAGCAGACTGGGGCCTGTGGGGTAGGGACCTTGGCCGGGTGTTTGCACCGTAAGGGAAGAGATGCAATAAAACACTGTTCTCTCCCCAGCTCGCCTTTGCAAACACTCCTCACCAGGAACAGAAAGAACTCCAACCCCATCTGCATATTTCACCATCTCATTTATCCTTGCAACTGTGACCAGAACCCTTCCGCAGAACAAATACACCTAAATGAGCTTTAATTAACCTTCCTCAATCAAAAGACACTCTGTCAACGTAGAAAGGAAGAAAGGGAGACTCTTTCAGTGCATTAACACATAATTTCATTACTCAGGCACTTCTTGAGCTGGGGAGGGGGAAGGAGAGGAGAAGTAACCATCAGTGAGTCAATTATTAAAGTACTTGACTAGCAGCCAATGATGTATTCATGGTTTCTGCTGCCTCGCTCCCCTCCACCCCCACCCACTCCACTATTTATCTCACATTTTAATTTTCAGTTTATTAAATGCACTCATTTATCACAGCATTTAGAAACCTATGGAGAAATTGAGATGAATGTCTCCTTAAGTAGCCCTGTTTACCAAACACAGCAGCTCCGCTCGCGCCGCGGCAGCCAGCGAAACGCTCCCGGGTCCGGCTACCGCCTCCTCGGTGGAAACTTCAAATCATTTTCATTCAGTGACAACTGCATTATGCAAATGCCTACAGTCATTTATAACTGCCAGAGCTGTAACTGCTAGGGGGGTTGGAGCCCCGGTGGGATTTAAACCCTAAGATCCTGTTCTGCCTCTTTCTCTTGCAGAGGTGCTACAAGAATCACCATTTGTGGCAAAAACAGTGACCCTAACAGAGACTCTCCCTTTTTGTTTTAAATAAAGTATTTCTAGTGGGGATACTTTATGTTCTTCTAGAGGGGACACTTCATGCTGTGCTTTCTACCTCAAACATACAACACTGGTTTTGTTTTCATATTTTTCCTGCAATCAGTCTAAATTCTTGGCTTACCATCTGCTTTCGCCTCTCCGGTAACAATCAGCTCAGTTTCACAAGGATGTGAAAGATGCCAGCTCGGCGTAGCAAGGAGGAAAGGAAAGCCCCGACCCCTGTAGTATTTAATTCCTCCTACAAAATCTCGTACAAGCTGCCTGCAGATAGAGTATCAGCTGAAACCATAAACCCATTTATAGCTGACAACAAGATTAATGACTTGTCCTGCACTGATTTCCTCCTATTAGCTATCAGTGGATCTGTTCCATCTGTCATTTCACAGGAGAGAGAGTAAGAAGGAAAAAAAAAAAAGAAAGAAAAAACCCTCCACAGATTTAATTTCTCCGTGACTTCCAAATCGGCCTTGTCATGAAAATGACCTACTTACATTTAGTGACAACACCTTCCAAGTGTATGATATTGGGGTGGTCAAACTGTCCCATGATGCTGGCCTCACTCAGAAAGTCTCTTCTTTGTTTATCGGTGTAACCAGCTTTTAGGGTCTTGATAGCAACACAGATCTCTCTTTTTCCTGGTACTTTGAGACGTCCACTGCAAACTTCACCAAATTCCCCTGCAGGAAACAGGCACAAGATTCCATTGGCCATGAATCTGAAGCATACACTTGGTGTTGTCAAACTGTAACTGTCAGTTCATTTTGAGGAACCATCAGACAACGACAACTGAATGCCAGCTCTCCAAAAAGCCAATTTGAAATTCCATTTACTAAAAAAAAAAATACAAAAGTTTTGGCACTTACCCACACCAATAACTTTCTCAATCTTTATGCAGGAGGCATCAATTTCCTTGGCAAATTCCCTCACAGCTTGGTTTGGATCCTCATATGTAAAAGGATCCACATATGTTCTAACACCTGCAAGGCAGAAATGTTTTATTTGAAGTCACTGATCTACATGCTGCTGAACACAGAACATATGAGACTGAAGCCTTAATGATATACAACACCAAAGAGTGTACAATAAAAAAGTACTATCAGCCAGGAATGACTGAGGAAAGAAGGAGGGATTTAATGTATTTTTCCCCAATGGAACTTTTTAATGCAAATATTTAATATTTCCCAGTATTGACAGAAAATAAAAAATCAGACTTTTGCCAATAAATAAGCTTCACCAATCACCATCATCACTAACAGGCCAATGGCCAGACTACAAACTCATGAAAGAAAAAGACACGAAATTTTCCTGTTGGGAGCAAAGAAATTCTGAGCTCACATCCTAAATTTGGCACCTGAGATGGAAATAACAGTAGGATTCAGTCCTTGCAACAAGGAAAACAAAGATATTCCTTTCAAGGGATACATTCCTTTCATTCCTTCTTTCCTAAGCATCAGAGTGTAGGGCATGCTTTGTGAGGCAGAGCAGAACTCCCCAGCCCCGCTGCCTTTTACCTTGGTTCAGGTGCTTCTCCTCGTCCGCCTCTTGCTTAGCCTTGCTGTACTTGCTGCGCCTGCCAGGACAAGAGAGCACGGCATTCAGAACAAGTGTGTGTCTGCGAGAGCAGCTCCTCTGCTTGAGCTGCTGGGGCTCGAGCTGTTCACACCGGCCATGACCAGGACCCGACTTAAACCCGGAGCGGGGCAGGAGCCTCCTCTCCGCAAACTGCTCCCGGTGTGGCTGGCATCAGCACAGGATCAGGGCAACACAAATGTCTGTATTTGCATCTTGGAGGTTACACAAAGAAAAGCAAAGCTTGCATTTCAGCTACTTTTTCTTCAAACGTGCATTTGCAATTCAGTGCAAAAATAAAAAGGCCAAGCTGTGCTTTTAGCAATCGTTTATGGATTCAAAAGCTCCAGCAGAGGTGCTTTGGTAGATTGATTTTCAAACATATTTGGGCAAATGTCAACACTACCCCTTATTTAACAGAAAATTTTGGAAGTCTATAAACACAGAAATCACAACTGAAGCAAAGAAATTCTGGCCATCCAAAAAGGTAGATTTCTTTTTAATTGACAAGTAATTGAGAGAGGACAACAAGAACTCCTGACGGCAAAATCTCCCTCCTAAATCCTAAGGGGAACACAGTAATGCAGTGCATAGTATGTTAATTCTATAGATTATTATTTCTACACCTACACACACAATTATGCATCCAGTTATATATTTAATCAGTTCAGCTTTAAACCTCAAAGGGTAAGCGGCACTAAGAAAAGTTAATAACACAAGCAGTTCCTCTGATAGGGGGGATATTGAGAAGTCAGCTCTGCCAAATGTGCACTGTGATTACAAATCCCCTGGTGTTTAACGGTTCCTAGATGTAAAGGTTTGATTTGAGCTTTTATTGAGGGTTCACTGAAAATTCAGATCAGATTTAAGAACAGATAGTGCCAAAGACAAGGCCTCCCTGCTACCTCAGCTTGCTTGGCCCTATGGAAGTCACAGGAAATGGCCCGTCCTTTTGAGGACAAACTTAAAATTATTTATAAAACAAAAGGAAAACAACCCCACTGGCCATGCCCAGACTACCCTGTCTTGGAAGTCTCACAGCTCCCGACAATATCAGCTGGACTGGCGTTCAGACATAAAAAGCAGGAATACCCCATCACTGCTTGGGCGCTGCTTCTTTTGGATGAAAGTCAATTAAGCACAAATGACCTCAAATCACAAGAAGTGCATTTTTAAAAACCACGCTGGATCCAAATGCCAATTTAACACATTTATTTGCCCGAGGACTCCGAGCACTGGTGTAACAGAGAAGAGCCAGCTAAAAGGACAACGCTCTGCTCCAAGTTACTGGGCTGAAGAAGGAAGAGCCAGTGCAAAATCTCTCCCGCTGGCACCCGGGCCGGTCAGGTGAGGGACTGCAGAGGTGCCTTTGGATACTGCACATCCCCTCAGAGCAAGGCATAAAAGCATTCTGCATTTGAGGCAGGACCCCTTCAAGTTCTTTTGATTGACATTCTGATATAGGTGGGAGATACAGAACACAAAACACATTGTTCTTTGCACGAAAGCATTTTTAAGGTTTTTTTTTAAATGCTTTTTTATCTTACTTGAAAACTTAAATCACCATATTAACAGATAAAAATTAACCTTCTCCCTGCTAAAATCCAAAATGGGCAAAAAGCAAAAGGAAACAAAGGGATTACTGTGCAAACAACGTAATTGCAGGTAATTAACTATAAGTAATACCTTCCAAGCTAACTGCCTCCTTCCATGTCTCCCATGTCACCTGCTGACCTTTGCTGCTCCGGGCCTTTGTCCCCTGAGACCCCCTGGGCAGCGGGCGCTGCCACCGAGCGCTGCCCACGGCAGGACAGGGGCCACCTTTGTCACCTGCTGACGCCCTAATTACAGGGATTGGGGTGGTGGTGGTGCCTAAATGATGCTATTCAGGGCAGGAACGCGGGGCCAGGGGCAGGCGTCCAGGTGGGCCATGGGGAGGAAGGTCCCTCCCCAGATCTCCAGGGGGGCCATGGGGAGGAAGGTCCCTCCCAGATCTCCAGGTGGTCCATGGGGAGGGAGGCCGGGAAGGTCCCTTCCTGCAGCAAGAGAGGGGCTGGGGACAGGGCGGCGCTCAGACCCCCAGCCGGGGCAAGGCCTGACCCACAACCAGGAGCTAGAGATGGGCAAGTGTGTTCAGCCAGGCTGGCACGTAAAATAATGCAACAAACAAAAAGCTTTCTGATAGGAACTTTCAGAAGAGCGAAGGATTTTGTAGGAGCCATCCTCCTCCAACTTTCAATAAACATCTTGTTGTTTCACTGTTTCCCAAATCCTTTAAAGCTCTAGTTGGAATACTCTAACATTACACCTGTTGGACAGGTAGGGTTTAGAAACACTTGATGAGGCATCCAAAAGTGGTCACCTACAGTCTATGTCCACTGCCAACATTTAGCTCACCAAGAGGCCACCTCTGCATGTCAAAGTAGTTTTAATTGTATAAATACAACTTCTAGGTCATGGCTCTGCTACAAAACCTCCTCATGGGGACTGTATGGACAGGAAAACATTTTCTCTGCAAAAATAATTTTGGAACCATGTATAATTATTCTGCTATTCAATTTTGCTGGTATAGAGACACCACGAAGTATCCTCAAAGTCTAAATGACACCAGAAAAGTGGTTAAAATCACTGGTGTAACAGTGAGTATTAGACTCTGTTTATTGAGAGCGACTTCCAGCTCCTGGCGCGCTGTGTCCTGAGGAAGGCTATCGATAAACAAGGCACCTTGCATCACCACGCACAGAGCAGCTGCCCTGTCCCTGCATTTCATTCCCTTTGCTCTGCCTCTCCTCTCCCGCAGCCCCTGGGGACCTCGTGGCTCAGAGCTCCGGGGCTCCTCTGCTCCCACCGCACTCAACTACCTCCACCTGCATCCCCACGGGTGCCCGGGCAGCCTTTGCCCAGTGCGACCCTCCTGCTGGCTGCTGCCTTTGCCCAGTTCAGCACTTGGGGGCAGAGATAAGGAAGCAGCCGGCCTGGGCTCTGAGCACCCGGCCCAGGCAGCCTCTCCTTGGACAGCTTTATGGCTCATACTAAAGGGAATCAATGCGAGGGCAAGGGGCTGACATTTCATTTTCTAAAAAGTGATCCATTGAGGGCCACTCACCAAGCAACGTTTATCAGCCTTGGGAAGTGACTTTTTTTTTTATAGGGGGAGAAGGGGAAGGAATCATCTCAGAACAACTCGACAGGCTGAATTCTCCAAGGTGGCGACTCGTAATTAGAAATCCAATGTATCCAGCTATCAATCCTGCCTTAAATAATCAAGTGATCAATAAAAGCAGAGAAGAGATTAAGTCATCAAGCGCAGCGATGCTATTTTCCATTGCAATGGCTTTTAATAGACCTGTCTCTCTGCATTACATTTCCATATGTTCTGTTCATCTTTCTTGTTGCCATCATGGAGGCTTTGAGTTGAACCCCCACAGAAATCTATAACGACACATGAGTACTTACTAGATATTATAATCACAGTGACTTAACTGCTCTTTAAGACATTTAGTGAGCAAATCAAGAGGAAGCTGTGCACGTTTACAGCTGTCACCATTAAACTGATCAGAGACTGATTAGTCTTGAAAACTTGCATGCCTCAGATGCCAGACTTGAGATGAAGCAGGGGTATGTCCAGTTTTCTCCCAGAAATATATGGAGCCAAAATCATGCTGCTGTTTTTGGTAAGAATAAACGCTAAAAGATGAACTCAACAGCACTCACACTATGTTTCTGCTACACTCTCCTCCTCGTTCATAGTATTTTTCCTGACACCTAGGTTATACTTGGGAGAATGAACAAGTAGTTGGTAGATTATGGCTGTGCCCCAGTGAAATAACCTATTGATTCAGTCTGTTTTGCTGCTGCACATGATGCTGAATGACAGAGGCTTCTGTTTGGCAGTCATTTCCACTCAGAGTGGCATGAGTAGCCCAAGACTAATGCAGACTCGTACAGACAGCTAGTGTCTAAGACAGAACCAGGAGCCCAACTGCTTACTTCACAACAGGACAGTTTTTTATTCCCTGTATTCCCTGTATATAACAAGTCAGTCCAAGAAGATCTACTGTACTCATACCCATTAAACTTTACTTCAAATTACACTATCCACAAATCTCTCGTTAGCTTGCTTCTCAATGCCAGTTATTGGAATCAGCTTTGCATTTGAAGGGCAAATAGAGCTGGAACTATTGCCATTACATCACATGCTGCTGTGGTACTAATGTTAAAAAGATCAAAGCTACATGGGAGAAGGCTTGTAATGCAAATGCACTGTTTATGATGCTAATCAAAGAATTTAGCTTTGTTTGGAGGAGACAAAAAGCTCCCTCATGAAAGAGAGGGGGGAGAGAGAAGCTTAAGTTCTTACCTCCTGCTGATGACAAAGGCTGCAATGAGAATGACCACAAGAACAACACTGCCAGCCACTGAAACTAGAAGCACTGTGGGATTGGTACCATCGCCAATGATGGGGGAAGGAACTGGAAACAGAAAAGAGAGCATTAGTGTCAGGCACCCTCAAAAAATCAACCTAGGTAGCACTCAATGAGGCATTCTGGCTTGTGGAAGCAGTTTAGAGTAGTACTCAAACCCACTTCCAGGCCTTCATTATATAGTCATTTGATACAATTTTCCAAGAGGGCCCTAATTAGCTGAAGACATGATGTTTGATAATGATTTGGGGAACCTCAGTTCACTGGAAACAAGGTCTGCCTCTCCTCCCCTCCAGCGACTGCTCAGAGGGTATAATGGCTATTGTTTTTTTCTGCCCTTCTAATTTTTTTCCACTCTTATTTCTTTATTTTTTTTTCAGTAGGGCCAGATGATCACTCCCCAGATGACACAAAGAAAACAAGTTGCTTTAAAATGTCTTCCCTTTTCCTACTGGATTGATTATTTTCAGCTGCTAATATCCTAAATGATGTTGGCACAGACTGATGCAACTTGAACAGACCTGTACGGCCAGAATTAAATAGGCTGGGTCACATCACCTCCCTGCCACTAAAAACCAAACATGTTTTGTGGGAAATCTGCCTGTGGCTTTGAACAATGAGAAAGGCTCTATGGAGAGCAGCATCCAAACAATCTCTCTTTATATGACAGTCTAAGGACAAGTGCAAATATATCACGTCTTCATTGGACTTCATCAATAGCTTACGAAGAGGAATGATAAAGCTGTATTCCCCTGCAAATGTGATAATCCAAAAACATATGCAAACATCTCACATGTACACTAAACAATATTAGGTGCATAAATCTCCCAAGAATCAATGGCTTCCATATATTTACAAGACGTATATCATCTTATGCCACGTTGAGGTATTTTCAGTTTATTCATCTAGAACATAAGCTACCCAATAGATGTCTTGGATCAGATTCATCACCTCACTAAGAGCCCTTGGACAGGAGATGCCCCATTAGAAGAGGCAGTTAACAGTCACACCAGGAGTTGGGCAGCTCCGGAGGAACATTTTTCCCAGAACAGTGGCCCCATAATCCAAGCATCTAAAGGGAAAATCCCAGCGCGCAGCTCTGTCACGTGTGGGCTGTTGTCTCAAGGAAAAGCAGAGCGCAGCGGGCCGGTTTCTACCTGTGTTGGTGGTGAACTCAAAGGGCCCGCTGAAGTCTCCGTATCCCGCTGCCGTCCTGGCCCGCACGTGGAACACGTAGGACGTCAGGGGGTTCAGGCCCTTAATGTCGGTGTTCCTGGAGGCCGTCTTCACGATGCGATAGCTGCGCTCGTTCTGGTCCTAACGACAAGAGAGCGGGGTGGTGAGCAAGAACAACGCCTCGCTGGGCCCCAGCGGTGGAATCCCCTTCCTTGGCAGGACGTTTTGATGAATGAGGATGACTCTGGGCGATGGAGAGCTCGAGATGCACCCCAAAGGAGCCACTGCCGGCCCTGCTCAACACCCCAGCACCAGGTGCTCTAAGGGATCCCGAGCGAGCCAGAAAGCCTAAGGAAACTCTAGCTGTGGCGATCAGAGTAAGCACTGATTAAGAAATCACACAACAAATTCATCTGGGAAACAGCCGAGTCTTCAAATATAATTTTGTTGATGAACAAACAACATTTAATTCAGACATGCTGGGGCTGCTTTTTCCCTTACACTAGCCAGAAGCCATATAACAAAAGAAATAAAACAAATTTTAAAAAAATAATTAAAAAAAAATCTTGAAAAGCATCTTTCAGAAAGTCTCACTTTAAAAGAAAAGTCCTACCTTAAAGACTATTCTTATTTTTGGCTGGTAAATATTATAATTTAGCTTCACTGAAAATCATCTCCCTTTTGCTCTATGTGTGAAGGAAGCAACAAAATGATTATCTTCTTTAAAAAATCAAGAAGTGTGTGCACGTGTGTGAAGGCGCAAGAGCAAAAGCAGGTAATTGTTCATCTTGGCAGCCAACCTTCAAAGAAAACAGCTCTTTTCGTGGTTCCGTACTTGAGGAGAAAAGTTATGTGTAGGAATAACATCTCCCTCTAACTCGGAGAGTATGAAGAATGTAATTTTCTTTCCTTATTCTTTATTAAAAGCCATCCAACCCACACCATCCCTCTAAGCAGAAGCTATCGGCAAACAGATCTCATTATTATTAGTGTGTTATATACCTCATTATTATCCTTCTGTCTATGATGTAAAGCTAATGCCTCACTTCTGACCAACATTATTGATTCTCATTATAAATAAGCTTGCTACAAAGGCTTGGTCCCTAGGTAAGAAAAACTAAAAAAATAAACTCATACCATACAGCTGGAACAGCCTATATGTCTTATTATTTCAAGCAGTCATTCAAAGTACATGGAATCTTTAATTGGATATTATTAAACTAAACCTATTCAGTTTCAAATAATGGGATCCTATCTGGAAATAAATCATAATTAAATGAGGCTAAAAGTAAAACAAACCAAAACCCTCCCTAATCCAAAACAAAGTTCCTTGCTTATCCCTTGTGAACAGTACCTTTTCATAGTACTTGACTTCGTATTCCAGGATAACTCCGTTTGGCCTGTCGGGCTCCAGCCAGGCCAAGGCAACGCTGTGTCTTGTTATCTCTTTAGCCTGGATCAAAGCAATTGGGGATGGAGCTGCAAAAAATGAAAAATATATATATATAACCAATTATTTAATCATAAAGCACAAAGAAAAATCTGCCTTTTTATCTGTGTTAGATTGCATAAAGAATCATACACATTAGGTTTTGGTCTAAACTGATTCTACTCCTCCATACCCCAAAATTAACTGCTCTTGCTTCACTGTTTGCTTTACAAGAACTATGGAAATCCTGTTTTCCCTAAAGCTCATAAACCTATGCCCGGAATAGAGCTCAATACACACAAATCCAAACGCTCCCTCAAAGGGCAGAGAGCTTTTATTTCCCAAGTCGGAGCCAGTGGGTGCTCCCAACCTGGGAAAACCTCAGCACCACGGGCCAGGTTCTGGCTCTGATAGGTGTTTCCCAGCGATAAGACAGCCGAGACCAGCCCGTCTTGCACCAGACTGGCACAATGTGGCCCGTCCCACGTGGCGCAAGATAAACACGTTCCACAGATCGAGCAGGACTACGGTGTCAAGGGGAAGGGCTGGAGGATCTTTGGCAAATCTCTACCCAGCAACAAGCTGAACTCCAAGGTCCTTTAAACTGTATCTGAGCAAGGGCTCCAAGGATTTTGTGCCAGGTTTATGAAGGCGACTGCCCCTCTCCTGCCCTTGTGTTGCTGTGTGGTCACGTCTCTAGCCAGCTGCTATCAGCCTCTTTTGATGCTGACAATAGCTGGTATAAATGGTGGAGTCTCCAGGGATAAAAAGGGACATTCATGAAATTTTTAATCTTATCTAACAAAGCTGTCCTGTATAACTAGAGATTAGAGGTCTTCCTAAACTGAATGTATTTCCTCTTTTGTCCCCTGAAGCTGTAGACAGGTTGCTCTTTTTCTTCCTTTTTTTTTCCCTTTTTTTTTTTGTTTTTCTTTTTTTATTTTGTGTTTTAGGATCAGGATCCATGAAAATGTTAAAAAGGGAGAGGGAAAAAAAAAAAGGAAAAAAAGAACCTGTCCTTGAAACGCACATCCTCAAAAAGCACCAAGACAGACAAACAGATAAAACAGTCATGGTAAGGGAAAGGAAAACTGAACGTCGAGCCCCTCAGAGGCAGGTGCCCGTGGCGGGCAGGTGGGATGGAAGCGGGAATCAGCGGGAACGGCCACGGGAGCCGAGTGCTCTGCTGGAAAATCCTCCCGAGCCTCCCTCCTCCTCCTCGCCTGTCCCTCACACACACGGGCAGCTGCTGGATGACAGAGGAGACTGCAAACCCGGCCGATGGGGAGGATCCGGGTGTCGTGTCAGCCCCGGGGCAGGGCTGCGAATCCACTCGCCAGCCCCGCTGCTCCCCCGTGGACAACAGGAGCTCTCCTCACAGCCTGGGCACGGGCTCTGTCCTGCCTCAGCACACAGTGCACTGCCAAGAAACCAGCCTGCTTCGTCACGGCGGGGTGATGTGCAATGAGTTTTACCACGGAGCGGTCATTTACTCCCGTCTGACCATAACAATTCCAGACAGAAAGTTCACCTTCTCACCCTCACCCTCTTTGCAACTTGCTTGCCTTTCCGTTTCCTTTCCACAGGCATTTATATTGGAATGCAGTGAGGCCTCTGTTAGTAGGCTAGTAAAGTGCAATATGGAAATGCACTTGTACTCTGTTGTAAAATGGATATCCACAGCAAAAGAAACTACATTAACATTAAGCATCTCTTCTTGTAGATAATGCTTAGTCTTCCACAGTTGGACAAATGCTTTCTTGTATCTCTCAAAGGTGGACAGTGTTTGGAGTAGGTATCCCCTCTCCAAACAGGGTATCCAACCTTCCCCTGGGCTCCAGGCTAGGGAAGAGGGTTTGTGCATCAGTTCCTCTGTTACTGCTCATAGTTAGGGCTGCAAGAATGGCCCTGGTTTTTCCTTCCTGCATATCTGTTGAATATCAGCCATCAGGCAACTCCATCCTAATTAACTTTTAATCTATCATCCTGTGCTGTGTTGCACAGATGAGTTTCTGGCTTGGGCTGTTGTTTATCTTTGTTGTTATCCCACTTCTCCATACAAGAAAGCCTGAGAGTGCTGGTGTCCATGGCAGGAGGCAGCAAAGCAGCCAAGCGCCGTCAAGGAGCTCTTTGCGCTCCATATGGCACAGAACTGGAAAAACCTATACAATAGGATGTTCATATGCAGCCTCACTAAACTTGAGGGACTGAGCTCAGCAACCCTCTTCCACCCGTTCTTGCTGATTTCTGCAAACCAGGCTGGCAGGTCGCTTGGTTTTCTAGGGTTCATCCTGAGAGGGGCAGCTCATGGGCTGCCAGGGGCAGCTCGAGCTCCAGAGTGCCCGGATTCCACACCCTGCAGCGCCCGCCCTCCGGGCCAGCTCGTCCTGAATATTCGGATTCCTTGCTCCTCATCCTTCTGCCTTGAAAACGCCTCTTAGGGATGCTGTGAAGACAACCTGTAACGGACTGTAAAGTGATGCTTTGATCGCGCGCCGAAGAGCGGGCGCCGCCGCCTCGTCCTCGGCAGCGCGGCCATCGCTCATTCCGGGCACACGCGCTCCCGAAAACTCCGGGAGGAAATCCTGATCAAAAGGAATAACAGACACATCTGAGGTGTTTGCACTGGTAATGCAGAGGAGCTAGGGAGGGGAGCAGGAGATTATTTTTTCTCTCACCTTCTTCACTTTCATCTTCTCTACTTGCAGATATTTTGAAAGAAATACTAAGTAAAGCTTGTTCCTAATTCATCACTGCTTAAAAGAGCAGGTTTTCTCCTGCACGTGCACACACAGTATGCACCAAGCCCCAGTTCCCCCTGAACAGTGGAATTTACAGAATTTACAGAAGAACCATGAGATATTTTGGTGTTTAGAAAGGGGTCCCTTCAACAAAAGCTCCACTGAGCGCAACTTTCCCTAGTTCAAAGCTCAGCAGTTCCTCACCCTTAAAAACTCCACTCCCTCCTGATGCGAATGCTGCAATTTTCTTTTATCTGCTTCCTCAATAACCTGCCATTAAACACCTCCTAGTAGCTTTATTACTGCCGTTCTGAGCTTGTGGCCTACGGAGCGAGCAAGAGCACAGATGTACTACAGAAACGGCACCCAAATGCCGTAAAGCCACATCCCAAGGCTAATAAGTGCTGAATTATAACAGTTTGGGGGCACTTTAAAGCACGGCAGAAGCAGAGGGTCGGTTTTTCATTACTGGGGGGAGGAGTGAGGAAAAAACAGGATAGATAGATGCAATAAAATAAATAAATGCAATAAAATAAATAGATGCAATAAAAGTCCCTGGCATCCATGAGTTAAAGCAGCCTTTACAAATCTAAGACATGAGCACTGGGTATCAGGGATGCACAATGCCCAGGGTGTCAGGGAAGATGCCTTCTTAACCACAGCAGGGTTTACTTTCCACTCCCCACGATTTGAATTTAAATGGCTCGTGTTTACTCAAGGGGTCTTTCACTGATTGAAAAATATACCCACAGTTTGCACATTATCTCAGCTAAATTCAAATAACATATTTAAATTTAATTACTTGAAGCTTAGGGGTTTCTTGCTTTCCCTTTTTTCCCCTCAATTGCACACAACAACACTTAGTCTGTTCTTATCAATGGCTATGCACTTTGTCAAGCCTCAAAATTAAATGCTTGAAAGCACTAATGATGTTATTGTGATTAAGGGTTTTTACCTTCCAGGGTAGATACTAAAAGCCTGTTCCATTACTAATTATTAAAAATATTCTTTTTTTTTTTTTTTTTTTTTGAGAATCTAAGACTGAAGAAAAGTCCTCTTAAAATTGAAACGAAAAAATATCTTTATTAACTGGAACAAAACACATTTAGGGAAACCTGGCACATTTAAGGTTTCCTCTTTGAATACCCATCTTAATTTTTTTAATATTAAATACTGTAAATGACGCTATCAAGTAACTTTACAGTAGAACAGGGATATTCAACATAGAGAATCAAATCTGTTTTTAATGATTTCTAAAGGCAACCTTCTCCAGACCACACTGATAAGAGAGCGCATTCCCATCCTGATAAGGGAGCGCCTCGCTTTCCTAGCTGTCACACCGGCTTCAAATCAAGTGAAGGGATAAGGAACCAGCCCCGCTTTGTTAAAATCCCAGATTAAAAGGAAGCAATTTGCTCTTTCCTAAAATGCTGGTGTTCGGTTCCGCTTCCCATCAAGTCCTCAGGCCTTTCACCTGCTTCTCGCTCTCTTCCAGACAGAAATGCCCCCAATCCCTTATTTTGTGGCCACCACCAGCACTTCTGGGCTCCGAGGGCTTCTCAAAGGAAAGGGGAATACATCAGAGCTGTGACCAAAAGAACTGACAGAGAAGGGTTGGAGACCAAGACCACGTCTTCAAACACACGTATAAGCCAGGTACCCACCCAGGGACAGGACAGGAGAAGCCTCTGCACTCGTGAATCCATCTGTCCACGAACAGGCGGGATGGCTGCACACACTGGAAGAACTGAGCTCGAGTCTGGCATTCCCACTCTTGGCTGCCAAAACAATTCCTCCTTTTTCCTGAAAAAGCCTGCCAGACTGGATGCACACCTTAACAACGAGCTACGTACTTCATTTGTTCATTAATCCCCAGGTAACTCTCCCTGTATACAAGAAGCACGAGCAATGGTTTGGCCAGGTTCGGATTTGGACGGGGATCTAGAAGCCAGATTGCTTAACAGGGCCCCTGGAAGCCTCCCAAGACATTCCCGAGTGCTCCGTCTTCCCACTGTCTGCCTTTGCCTCCCTGAGGAACGACGACTGGCGTGGAAAAGCTCTCTGCTGGAACGCGAGACACGCTGCAGGTCAGGCTGGCACGTTCAAGCCTCAGCATCTGAAGGCGAGGCTTTAAACCTGCCCGCTGGCTCAGCACCCGCCTCTGCAAACCTGGCCTCGGCGAGAGCGCCGAGCGCGGCCTCGTTCTCTCCATCGCTTCAATCGCTCACAATACTCCTGCAACTCAAGTTTCCTTCCTTGTTACTAGAAAACATGCTGTTCAGGCAAGAAAAAAACCCAGCCCAGCCGCGGGGTAGTCTCGGGTGACATCTTAATTCCGAGATTAAAGGCAGACACGAGCTCCCCTTCTCCGCAGCAAGGGCCCTGCATGCACCAGCTCTGCAGCAAGCAAGCAGCGAGCTCTCCAGCCTGGGCACCAGCTCCCATCCGCTTGGTTTGTGGTGATATTTTGCTAAAGGAAAGGGCTAGAAAAGGACATTTTGGAGCCTGTTAGCCCTGCATTATTGTGCTTTAAACATTTCCTCTGTTTGCAAGGTTTCACTGCTCGCCTCTCCCAGAAGGGAACCTGCACTGCGGGGCCTGCCAGACCGCAGGAGCCGGCTCCGACTTGCCTCAGACCAAGAGCTCTTGGAAAGACACAGGCTGTAGCCGCCACAAACAACCGCAGCTCAGCGGTATTAGAGCGCTGCCTTTTTACCAGTCTGCCCCAGTTCTTGGAAAACTGCAGGAAGTGCTGAAGATCCATGGAGAGCCGGCTTATCTCGCTGGCTGCAAGTCCCATTCTGTGCCAGTTTAGCAGGGACGAAGCTAGCACACGGGAGCTGCTCTCACTGGGACCAGAGCAATTGCAGGGGCTCTCTGTGCTCAGGGATGGGACAGTGGTGACAAGAATTGTGCACAGCCAGGACACAGCTCCTCCTCCCTATCAGCTCCTGGGGACGAGCTCTTCACACCAGGGTGTTATCACTGACCCTCCGAATGAGGACGTCACCTCGTGCAAGGCAAGTCTGGAGCAGCTCCAGAGATCCGACTCTGCAACCTGCGGTCCCAAAGACTGCCTGAAACCAAGGGGATGTGGAAGTCACACAGCATTTAACCCGAGATCTCGATTGCAGCTCAAGCACGGAGACTGTTTAGTCTGAGGACTGCTTGTTTTCTTGCTGCTAGCTTGCTAAGAAATCCTGTTGGCATGTTCTGACAAGGAGAACTTTACAGCTGCCAACAGAAACATGGCAGGATCCTGTGTGTATATTTCCTTTAAGTATGAATGCCAGCTTAAAACAAACAGGAAAACAAGGCTTTCAGTTGGAAGGCAATTTATAAAAATCTGTCTGAACATTACAACCACTTAAAAAAAAAATCAGCACCGAAACATTTCTAAATGTTTAAGCTAGAATGATTAACACAACAGGGTGAATGTACTTAGCGGTGTAAATTGCTCTAAGAAATTGTACAGCTCTGAGCAATTTGTTCACATCGGGGGTTAGTCGGCAGCGCTCTGAGCGGGGCAGGTTTCAGGGCACCGGTCCCGGAGCAGGTCCCAGGGCAGCTCCTGGCCCCTCTAGCTGAGGGGGGCAAGTTGGACCCAGATAAACACAACTAAACTTTGCAGCCTGGCGAAGCGCAGGGACACCGACCTGCTGCCACCCCCGGGGCAGCTCTCATGGCTCTGGGGAAGCCAGAACCACAGCGAGAGCTGAGTCCTCCACAGAAACACCCTGTGTCCTTCTCCTTTGCTTGGAAGGAACATCTGCAGAGACATCTTTTCCAAACAAAATCCTCTACTGCCTTCCCAGCTCCTTCCACTGGGGAGTCAAAACTGTCCTCAGAGATGCATCAGACACCCTCAGACGATCTCCCAGTCCCGTTCCCTGTGCCCTTCCCCAAGTCCAGCAAAGTCCAGCTGCTCTTCCTCTCTGCTCTCCTATTCTTCTGCCCACAGCTGGAGAAGTAACACAGCCCCCTCTGCATCTGCACACACTTCACGAGTTAACACACTCGTTGACAAGACAAGGAAGGGTAGAATCATCCTTAAATTCTGCAGGACCAATGAAAGAACTTACAGTTTCTGTGTCCTGCAAGCATCTGCGTGCAGCTTTTCAAGCATTTGAATAACATATCAGCAACCAGCAAAACAGCACTGAAAATAACGATCCTGCTTTATAAATACCCCAGTGGGACAACTTTTTATCTCCTATTGCAAAGGACGGCCCTGACCTGATGCCTCGTGCCAGTACCCATCAAGAGAAGGGTTCCTTCTTCCCACCAAGTCATCTGAGCGGGTGGTTAGCTCAGTTACGGTAAGAAGCTCAATTCACTAAGGGTCAAATGGGAATTGGCACCCAAGGCAACATCTCTCACTATGCTGTTCTCTCGGGTTTACACATGGTTGCTTTTATTCACTTGAAATAAAGAAATCTAGATGACACGCATATGTCTAATGTCACTTTTTCTTGCTATTAAGAATATTAGATTTTCCAGAAAGAACTGCTCAAGGGCTGCTCTGAGATCCAGACAAATAAAAGCCCCTGCTCTGTTCCCTCATGTTTTGGTTAAATAAATATGTGATGACTCATTTTGCTAAATTAGCTTTTTTTTAAAAAAAAAAAAAAAAAACTAAATAGCTTTGTTTCTCTTGTCTCATCTTGGCTTGAAGTGCTACGGTAATAGCAGAGAATCAGATTTTGGCCATTTAAGTTCCTCAGATAAACCCAACATCAGAAGCGCCAAGAATCTTGGAGAAATAAAAGATAATAAAGTGATAAACATTTTACTTTAAGTGGGATATACACACAAGCACTAGACTTCAGCCATACCTGCAAGGCAGGTTTCATACAAGCCCTCTTGAGTCTGGGCTACCTAAAGAATCAAAGCACTGGGTTCACCTGACAATAAAATCCACAATCCTCTTTTAGCACTTGGGAGTAACAGATTATTTGCAAGGTTCCTAAGTTAAGGAGATTCACTTATTTACTTTAAGCTTCACCACACACAAAAAGGTGGTGCAGGAGGTTCAAATTTCTGTATTTACATTTCAAATGAACAAGCTGTAAATTTTAATTACAGCCGGTACTGAGCGCGTTCAGCTGGAACTCGAGCCCAGGGCCTCCTGTGCAAAGGGCAGGCAGATTCCACCCGACACGAACCCTCCTCCGGGCTGCTGAGAAGCTCGAGCCCGAATCAAGGCTGAGCTTTGCTCGCAGGGACGGCGCTTTGGGAAGGGCACTGGTGCTTCCAGGACACAGCCAAGCGCCTTGCTGCACAGCCCCAACGCAATTCCTCTTCAGGAGGGGAAATGAAAAGCTGCTTTGTGCTTCTGAAAATAGAGTTAATATAGATAATTTGATCCCCGGGCACCAAAATCTCCTGGGCTTTCAGCCTCGGGGCTCTTCTTGCGCTTCCTCTCATTGGAACCCAGCTGGGCCACTTTCCCTCCTCTGCAACGTGCAACTTTGTACAAGAAATTAAAAATTAGAAACAGACCCAATCAAAGAAAGAGAGAAAAAAAGGAACTCTGCACACACTTCCAATGTGAAGCACATAAGTGAAGTGAGCTGATGTTCCTCACTCAGTAAAAAACAGAGACCAAAAGTGGCGAAGTCTTTAAGCTTCCTGAAACTTATAAATCTTAAGCTCTTACTTCACAATGTTAGTAAATGATTACCTCACAGGTGACATTATTCAGCTTATACAGGGCTTTTTTACTTCAGTTTGGGTTTCATTCTAAGTGCTGAAAGCTAGTGAATTATTAATTTAAAAATTAGGAAAAAAAAACAAATGGTGTAAGCAATTAAAAATTAAAGCAGCTCCCTTAGTGGAAAAGGGTCAGAAAGATAATAATTGTTAAAATTTCCTTTGCAACATAAGTGCCATCACAAAGACTGAACAATTTCAATACCAAAAAAAAAAAAGAAAAAAGGAAAGAAAAAATCCACACAAAAACAACCAAACAGCTTAAGACCTTATGAATGAAGACCTGGAGATGCACAATAACAGTATTTCTTTACTAAAGGAATATGAAGTTAGGACACTGGCAATAGAAAATGAGTAAAAATGATAATCCTAAATTAGCTGAGCGATGTCGTGGCTGGGTCTGTGTTTGAGCCCAGGGCCTGTTTTCCTGTGCTAAACGCTCAGTACCACAGGGGGCCATGGAAAGATCCACGTGTAAGGGCTGATTAGAAAGTCCCAGTGTCTTCCTGCAGGGACAGAGCAGATCTCATCGCCACGAGGATAGAGAAATGGCCGGGATGGGAACTTCAATGAAAAATCTAACCTTCATCTCCACCGAAGTCTCAACAACCGAACTGAAAAATCATTTCTTCTTCCCGCGCTATGCAAAGCACTTTCCAATGTTTCATCTCAAGGTAAATCCCCAGGTTTGGGGGTTTAATTCAGTTGTTGTCAACAACTCCACAGATTACCTGACACAGATGATAGTGATAACTTCTACTTGCGGATCATTCTGAGTCAAAACAAGCCAGGAAACGCCTGCCTCCCTCACCCGAGACGTTTGCAGCTCGCCAGTATCCGACAGTATAAAGTGCCCAATGTTTTGGCCCTGGCCTGTTCCCAAACCCAACGCTGATCCCCTTGCGCGTTCTCGGACACAACGTTTGGCTCCTTACCCAGTCCCCAACCCAATATTCAGGCCCTTGCCCGTTCCCCAACCCAACATTGACCCCCTTGCCCGCTCCCCAACCCCACATTCAGCCCCTTGCGTGTTCCCCAACCCAACCTTTGGGCCCTTGTGCGTTCCTCGGATCCAACATTAAGCCCCTTGCGCGTTCCCCGACCCAGCGTTGGCCCCTTGCACGTTCCAGTCGCTTCCTTATTCAAGCACAGGCACCGAGTCCCGATAAACCAGACGGAAAGACACAGCCTCCCATCTGCATTCGCCTTTATGCTAAGAGAGATGAATGGAGGCTGATTCAGAGGACAGATGTAAGGAACGCACTGTGTTATCTAGACAAGCGCAATCTTCCCAGGGAGCCACTGCAGTGGCTTGTCTGGAGATGATGCCTTTATTTGTTTGCTAAAATAAATGGGTACCACACAAAACTTGCTTCTCATATGAGACATCTCTTCCAGCCCACTACATCTTCCTATCTTGCTCAGCCAAAACTGCCTTATGGTATTGTATATTGGTGGGAGCACTCAATGGGGCCCAGAAAAGGAAAAATAATAAGAAAATAATTCAAAACCCTGGTGCTTTGCTCTGGTCTTCCATGAGAAAGGAATTGAAAGACATTTATATTGAAAGCACATTATAATTTTACTGTCTGTGATAATCCATTAATACTTTCAACAGATTCTAAAACCGACAAAACCAGAGGGATTCCACAGAATTGTAAAAGAATTGAATAAAAAAGTCTGAATCATCCCATCTTCTTTTAAGACTAGGTGGTAGAAATCAATAGCACGGATATAAATTCCCATAAATTCTAAAGGAACTGTTCAGAAAGCTAAGACAAGAGTTACTCTATTAAGTTCAGTAGGACTTTTACATAAAGAAGTTTTTGAAATATGCAGGACCAAATGGATAAAGATAGATGGCTTTAGCTTCCTACCTGTCTTTAGTCAGCGTTAAAACCAGGGGGAGCAGGGCCGAGCCCGGCGCCCTGCGGCGCGCCAGCTCCCTCCGCGCTCCCTCGGGACACGCCGTGTTTATTTGTGCTGCTCCCCATGGCATTTTAATTAGTAACTGTGCGGATTGAAGCCCCGTGAATGGGCACACAGGGCCAGTTGTGCAGCCTGGCTTTTGTGTTTCCAGCCCCAGAAAGCTGCTGTTTGAGGCCAGCAGCGGGGGGCTAATGGAAGCTTTGATACCCTTCGCGGGAGCTTTTATTGTTGCTCAACTCCAGACTGGACCCCGGTGGCTTTCTGGCCGCTTTCCAATTAATTTAGGCGGCTGCAAAAACAACCCGAAAATTTAGAAGCCCCCCTGCTCATTCGGTAGCCACAAACACTCCTGGACAAAGTCTCCTTCCAAGTAACGTTTCCTTTTAAATCGTAAAAGGGAATTGTTCGGGCTGGCTCACGAGCTTAGAGAACATTAAATGTCAGCGCAGGGCCAATGAGAGGAAATGTGCAGTTAAATAATCCAGAGCAAATAAAAGCTCCAGGACCGTATCTTGATCTCTGTCAGCTTAGCAGCTATTCATCTGTGCCAGCATAACTGAGATCAGAACACAGTCCGAGGTGCCTATTAAAAATAAATTTATATAACCAAAAATAGGGGCAACGCTGCTCAGATCTGAAACTAAGCACCTCTCCTCCTGAGGAGGGCACAAAACCAACTCCCATTTTCCATAGCAAACTATGAGATCCTTGTAAAAATGTGACCAAACTTTTATTTATAAGCTGCAATTACTGCTTGGCACCTTCTGACACGCAGTGTGTCTGAGCTGCTCACCGAACCCTGAAGCTGGTTATTTACCAAGGATCTTTAGAAAGCCCTGGGTTTTTTTTTTCCTTCCGACCAAGACTTGTATCCCCCACCTTGAATACGAATTCATGGAAATGGGTGGTGCAAACAGCTTTGCAAGCCAGCAGGCAGTTGTTATTTTAATCATTATTTCTTTGTGGAAAGCTGTAGTTACCTTGAAATAATAATTTAATCCCTCCCAACAATAGTTTTGCCCGTTTTGTTTTTAAGGTGGTAGCACTTAGAGCCGTGCATTTACTCCAGGCCACCTCTCAAAGCCGGGGCATGACATTAATACTATCCGGATGGTTAAAGCGAGATCATTAAGGGCACTGAGCTCCCTTCCCCGGCGCGCGCAGGGAAGGCTCCGCGCGGCGGGAGCAGCCGCCGCAGGGCAGCGCCGGGCCCCAACGCCGCGATTTGCCAAGGCGCGAGCATCCCCACCCGAGCCTTTCCATGCAATTCCCAACATCCCCTCTGCTGTGACTGCTCATCTTGCTTTGTGAATCTCCTGCCCCGGTTTCCCAAAACTCGGCGGCTGGTTTGCGCCGGAACCCCTCGCAGCAACTTGCTTCCGTGGAAATCTCGAGGCAGCAAAAGCCAAAACACAGACTCCTCAGAGGACCCAAGTGAAAAAAAGGAATAAGGAGGGTTGTCATCGTGCACGAACTGTCAGATCACCCCATTGATTATGGCACTGAAACTGCACTCAGCTGACAACCTGTCCCAGCCCTGCCGCTCACAAAAGCAGTGTCCAGCCGTAAGAAATTGCTATTTAGCTCTGGCAGATAAATGCACAGCTTACAACGCACACTGGTCTGGATTCAGCAGGAGCAAGTTGCATACAATTAGCCTGCACTTGTATCAAGTGCTGCAGCAAATCACTCGGCGTGTCACGCTCACGTATCAGCCTGCTCGAGGCCCTGCTCACTGGTTCTGAATCTCTCTCCCTATTGAATTCGTGCTTGACACAGCTCCATTGGATGAACAAGGAGGCTGCCGATCCATCATCCTTAGTGCAAATACCTTAAAAGCACAACAGGAACCTCCTCTTTTCCATTACTGTGGCATTTTGCTCAAAATGGTGCTGGACAGGACGGCACCTCTCCCGTATCCAGCTGTTTGCCAAGAAATGGACTTGGGGATGTAAGGGTGGGAACGCTGTCATGCAGGAGGACATCACAGGAGCAACCCAGCGAGCAGCTCAGACCTGTTTCTGAAGACAAAAGCTATTTCGTTGACCACCTCCCTACTGATGAGATTCACACCATGGTCACGCTGCCCGTCTGCATCTCCTTGACCCACATACAAAATGTACATTCCTTCTCAGAGCACAGTAACTCGGTACTGCTACCTCTACTGAAACTAGGAATCTGCTCAAAAACGTGATGGAATAAGAATCAGATGCATTGATTGATCTCCAGAATCAGGATTAATTTTGCTTTCAAGCAGACGCTTAAGAGCATTCATATGCAGGCACATAAAAAACCGGGCAATTGAGATCTACTTAAAAACAATGTCTTTTGATGTTTCAGCACAGAGCAATTCTTTACAAATAACTTATAAATATCTAGAAAGACAGTATGAAAAAAGAGATACTGACGGTCCCGAGGTTCACTGGCTATGGCATATTTTGCTTTTGATCTGCCTGAGCATCTATTACTTTGTCAATACGAGCAGTGCACGCTGACCAAGGGCAATCTACGCCTATGCATTTTTCACCGGCTGCAAATTCAGTTCTGCCCGGGCTCAATCACACTGGCAGAATGCAAGATCTTCTATGCATTTTCTGTGCCGCTCCGCACAGCACGTGAGGAATGCTAATCAGCACTTGAAAGGAACCACGGGCTTTCAAAGAAGTCCCACCAAAACGCAAAATGGGAATATTTCCCTACCAAAGAGTCCAGGAGAACTTGTTAATCATCTGGAAGCAATAATTCCCACTTCCTTTTTTTTTTTCTTTCTTTCTCCCCTGCGTTTCTAATTTAAGATCATCCTCAAAGGATCCGTTGTTCTTTTTCCTTTCCCCTTTTGGTAACAGCATTAGGATCATCAACAAACAACGCGACCGACCCAAAGGCTCCAGGGCCCCGAGCAGCAGCCGGGTTTCCCTTCCCCACACTGAACACTGGGGTCCCTGCGCTCGGGCACCCGGTTTGGCCGGGTCTTCCCGCCGGAAACCCCTGCGGAGCCAGTGCTGGGAAGGGCACCTGGCCGCTCGGCCTCCAAGACTGCAGCATGTCAGGGCTCCAAGGACAAAGGGGCCGGGAGGGAGCCGGGAAGAGGCGCAGGGGGGCAGGAGCCCGAGCCGCGCAGGGGGAGCCTGAGCCCCCCATGCATGGGATGCACCGGGAGAAGGAGCGAGCTGACGCGCTCGGCAGCATTTCCATCCCAACTGGCACATCCTGCCCTAATCCCGGGCGAGGGTGGGCGGGAGGCCACATCAAGGGACGAACCGAATGGCCAGGCAGTGTGTTGAGCAGCAGCTGCCACCAGCCCCGCAGCGCGGCGCGAGCCCGGCGCTCCCGGAGGGACCAGGAGGGATCGCGGCATCGGTACCAGGCTGCATCCCAGGCTGCATGCCGTCTGGATCCCACCTTTTGTTTGCACAGGCCTCCCCCAGGCTCCCGACAGCCCCTAAGCGGCTCCTCGCGCTCAGCCTGAGCCCACATTAAACCCCGAGTGCTCGGAGCCTTGGCAGGGAGGCAGGAGCCTCCTGCACCCGCAGGCAGGGATCCTTGCTGAGAGACGGACTCTCGAGGCTGAACAGCTTCGCAGTGTCGTCCTGCACGCGGGAAACGAGCCTGGAGATTCCCGAGCTCCGGCAGCTTTGCAGGGAAAGGAGCACGGGGGCTGCCCGGCACCTCCTCCGCGGGGCACCTCACGCTTGGAAAGGGCGGCCAAAGCCGGGATTGCATTGGCTCGGAAACGCGGACACCTCTGCTGTTCGAGGGACCCGGGAGCAGCCCTTGCAATATTCACTGCTCTCACTCTCCCCTGCCTGCTGCTCCTTGCCCCGCTGCTGAATTTCCTTGTAATCTTTATGCAAAAAGGGTGGTTGCTCCAATCTCAAAAAAACAAAACCATAACACCAAACCAAACCAAAAAATAAAGTTTTATACTAAATATATATAATAATATATAATTGATATATTGATATATAATATATGGTAAAATAATCAGAAAACACCACTCAAAATTCTTAGTGTCACATCATTGTTGTTGGAGAAATTTTTACTTCTTTCCAGGCCTGAAATTTAATTTTCTCCTTAAAAAAAAAAAGAAAAAGAAGCAGGATCTTTCAAAGGAAGCAGGAAAAACACTGTTTCAAATGTTTTTAATCCTGTTTGGAATGACAAAAGCCTGTTCTCGTTCACACTGCTTTCCGCAGCCCTGGGAAGGGCAAAGGTGCACTCTCGCCCTGGTTAGCTGCACGGAGGGGCGGCGCTGGGGCGCCCGCAGGACGTGCCGGGCCGGGGGACCACGGCAGGAGCCCCCCGCTTCCTGCGCGCCCCCAAGCACCAGCCTCCGACAGAGGCTGCCCCTGGCGCAGACACCACCTGCCCAACGCACACATTCAAAACTACCTTGCATTTTCTTCCAATTATACAGTTGTGCATTTGGAAAGGCAAAGCGAGGCTGTTGTGGAGACACCTCCTAACCTACCTGCTGCTCCCCATCCCCACTGAATTTAACCTGAAGACACATCCCTGGCAAACAAGTCCAACCAAATCCCCAGATCGGACCCAAAAGGACTGGTCCTATAAGTAAGGGATCCACATTAGCAACGTTTCTTTCTGTTACAAAAAGGGGTGTTTGTGTGGAAAGCACAAGGGCACACGGCAAATATAATAAAGCAGATTTTCACTGTGGGTAGCCTCGGTTTTGTTAGCAAAACAAGGGAAGCCTTTTATTAACCAAAGAGCTTGACTCTAATCTTTCCTAAATTAGAAATTGCTGCAATGAAACCAAGGTAGCTTTATACTCATATGAGAAAGGTACAAGATTACAGACGTGCCCATGGCAGTGCTCCACCATGACATTATTTCTTTATAATGAAATATAGCGAGAGAAAATGACTGGCGGAAGAATTTTAATGCACCCCAGACACGCATTTGCAATGATTAAACACATCAGTACTTGTAAAACCCACGGGTCCAACTTTATAAACCTTTACTCAAGCAAGCAGTTGCACTGGAATCAATGGGATTATTTGCATAGGTAAGGGCTATTTCTCCGGGTGGAGATTTGCAGGTTGAGGCTGCACGGTTCTGTTTTTCACATACATTTGGGCTGC
>JAVCKT010026000.1:39749-74995 GCA_032273925.1 Rhynchotus rufescens
AAGTCGCAGGATTTTTAAGCACAGGAGAGCACTGGCACCTTGGAGTTAATTTTTATTGGTACCCGTGCGGATTTCTCTGGCCCTCTGAAGCATTTGATAGACTGGGCAAGTTTTGTAATTGGAAACGCTGGCAAAAACACAAATTCCCTGATGTGAAGAACTGTTACTCATGGATAATAAACAAAATCAATGCTTCTTTGCATAGTCAATCAGATTTTGGTTTGCATATTAAATCATAAGATGGGAGAATTTCACACGGTAGGTAGATCCACTCACTTATTCATGCATATATGCATCCACGAACGCTCTCACATGCCAAAACCAGGCAGAAATAGCCTCTTTGCTAGGCGTTCACAGCACAAAACCCCTGTCCTTGCTGCAGTTCTCAGCCTTTCTTTTCATCTCGCCTGTGACAGGCAGCATTCTCCCCGAGCGCTCTCCTAAGGGGCTGTAATAGTCCCCGTTCTCCATTAATTTTCTTTTCACTGGGCGAAGTAATGGTGTGAATTTCTGAATGATAATTTAAAGGAATACTGTCGAGTATATGCATAGAGAAAAAAAAAGAAAAAAAAGAATATGCATAAAGAAGAAAAAAGGAAAAAAGAATAGATCGTATTTCCGAAGGAACTTCAGTGGGTACTTGACAATTCTGCTTGTAATTGTGACTGCAAAATTAAGTGCATTACTAATTCTTAATATGGAAGTGTACAGGTCTAGTCTACAGATCAGATCTGTAGGTTTAAACCTGTAGGTTTAAACTAGGTGTTCCTATTTTTCACATAGATTTATATGGAAACAAAATACACAATACTTGTATAGCCCAGCACTTGCAGTATACACAATGTTTATACCAGAAAGCCCTAAATCTGCAGACAAATGATAATCCCGTAAGCTGTGCTGCCAGGTGCCGATGCCTGCACCATCTCTGGACGTGAAGGCAATCAGGGCTGGGAGAGACTAACAGGTTTGACAGTCCTGTAGCCAGCCTGACAGTCTGCATAGCTAATCTGCATACAGAAAAGTGTCATATTCAAATGTATATAATTTTGTTCATTAAATTGGAAATTCAAGCAGAACCCTGTACATGAAACTCTGGCTGTCTGCAAGCAAGAAATGCTTTCGTGTAATTAAAAAAGGGGGGGGGAAAAAGTCAATACAAATGATCTTCAAAACAGAAATTGAACCTTGTTCTGCAGCGTTTGCCAAGTGAAGCACAGAGAACTGAAAGCAGGGGAGGTGCCTGGCTATCTGAAATAACCAGGTACGCACAGGACTGTGTCAGTCTGCGAGGTGAGTGAAATGCAAAGATCAGCCAGCACGGAGAGGCAGGCTCATTATGAGCTGCAGAGTAAAGCCAGCTTTGATCAATTGAAATGCTGTTTGCAGCAGGTCAAGGAGGTGCATATTTAACAAGGGGACAGCTCCTAACAGGGGGCACTTTGCGGGCGAGGAGCACAAGCAGGCAGGCAAACAACAAGTCCTTCCCAGGTCTTGCACAAACCTCGCTGGACACGGGGATAATCTGCACAGTCCCGGGCGTCCCAGCACGTTATTTCTCCCTGCAAGTAGCAAGGGCATCGTGCTGCCCACCTGCAGGGTGTCCCCTATGTGGCACATACGCAGTACCCAGGCACCGCTGCCGTCCCAGCTCTGAAAAATGCAAACTACCCATATGCACAACCCAAAAAAATAAGAGTTTGACCCAATTATGGCTCTCAGGGCTCCCTGCGCTCACTTGCTAATACTGAGCTCAGTGCAATCGTGCCCACAGAAGAGGCAGGCAGAACCACGTGTGCATTCCTACCTGCTTGGTTGGTGGTCACAGTGACGGAGACAGCCTGGTCCTGGCTGGGGTTCTGCTTGGACACCCCGTTGACGGCCCACACCTCGAAGGTGTAGTTGGTGTGCGCCAGCAGGTCGGTGATGGAGACCTTGGTGGCCCGGAGGCCGCTCTGCTGGGGGCTGAAGTGCACCCCGCTGCCGCAGGAGCGGCAGCGCCCCGCGCCGCCCGCGCCGCACCGCTTGCACACCACGTTGTAGGAGACGTCGTCGCGCCCGCCCCGGTTCTGCGGCGGGCTCCACTCCAGGTTCACCGAGGTCTCGTTCACGTTGGAGATCAGGTTCTGCGGAGCAGAGGGAGGCCCTGGAAAGCAAAAAGGAGATGTGTTTTTAGAAACTTGGGAAAAAATAAACATAGCACCCTCAAATGGAGGGTCCTGGGTGATACTGGATGTGTGACTCTCAGTGGGGTCAATGACAGCAAAAAACACACAGATTTTTACCCCTCTAAATTTTTCATCATCATTAAGAATAAACTGGTAAGTCAAACGCTACTATCTTCATCTTAAGTATTAAGAGCATTTTCAGATCAAAATTAATGTGAAAGCTCAACTATTGCAATTTTATAGAATAATACAGAAGAATTTATTTTTGTTTTTATAGAATAATTTTATAGAAAGCCACAAAGCAAAGCACAATTTTTATTCAAAACAGAGGAGTAACTGCTTATAAAAGCTGCTTAAATTTCTCAAAATAAAGCAGACATTTGGAATTTAAAAAATTCCAAATCTTCTGGCAGAAAAGAAACATGAAGAGAAAATCCCTAAGTTTCAGACACATCTTTCCACATTTGCTATTTGTCAAATGTTATGAAATTGGGAAAAAAATTATAGCAAGCACCCACACCGCAAATAGTTTTGCTAAATGTATAAATAAATTAACCATAATCTCTCAAGTGCCAAAAGTATAGAAAAAACTGTCAGGCTATGCTAGAAACCGCAAAAATCATGGCAAAAATCTGCACAAATTACAGAGCAACTTGAGTGTAGCAGTGAAGAGCTGAAGCCCTTTAAAAGGTGCCTATCGTTAAGGTTGCTCCGTGGGGCGCACGCAGAAGGAAGGTGGATGCGAGCAGGCTGCGCAGGCAGCGCTTTGAGGGCTGCCTCGTGTCCTTGGGCTGGTGCTCACCCTCGGCGGGGGCATTTCACCCACCTGCCCTTCAGGGGAGGCCGCGAGGTGAGGAGAAGCCCTTACGTTACACAGAGGTCAAAGGCATCGACGGATCCCCGGCGGCTGCGGGAGCGGAGGGCGCTGCAGGAGCGGCCGAGCGAGGATTGCTTCTCCCCGCTCGCTTCACAAACATGGAATTAATACATTCATTTCGAGAACAGGGAAATCCTCCCTTCCTGCCAAGCCTTTGAAAGCGGCGCCGAGTTAATCAGGGCTGACGGGCAGAACGAGCGCGGTGCGAGGCAGAGCTCGGACGGGCCCTGCGACAGCCAGTCCTGCCTCTCGCGCCACGAGGCTGCGCTTCAGGATTTATGTTTATTCCCTGGCAGCATTCAGAGCTGCTAAGGACAAGAGCCCCTTGCTCAGGGATCAGTGACTAACACAGCAAGAGACATTTCCTGCTCTGAAGAGCTGAGAAACTAGCAGAGGAATAAAAAGGAAAGACCTGGCTTTGTCTCTGGGCGAAGCCACGGCCCCTCCGCGGGCAGCTCTGCTCTCGCAGGGCTGGAGGGCCCAATTCCCCCCCGAGGGGCTCTCGGGCAGCACGGAGCCATCCCTGCTTCGCCTACAGACACATAAACCTGCGCTTAAAGACGCGTTCGGAGCGCAGCGAGGTGGGCGATGCTCCCAAAACCATGAACTCGAGCAGTAACTCACAAGTCCATGCCGAGCTGCTGCTGCTGCTGCTGCTGCTGAGAGGACCAACCCACAGTGCAGCCAGGAGAGCTGGGAATCACAGAGCTGCCCCAGAGAACGGAGCTCACAGCCCGAGCGGGGCCACAGCCCCAGGGCAGCTCCTGCCCTCGGCCTTTATCCCAGACACTGCAGCCACTTGGGGGTTAAACTCAGACTTACTCTGATGTCCATTAAGATATTTTCTGAGGCTCTAGGTCCAGTTTCACGTGGGAAAATGTGCCAGAATGAATCAAGCTCCTCAGAAGCAAGAAGCCAGTAATTAGTATGTGGGACAGGGCGCTGCGGTGTCTAAGCGGGGACACAGCCGGGCGGAAAAGCAGGGAAGCAGATGCCTGCAGGTCACGGAGATGAGCCCACCTCCTCCCGCCGCCTGCAAGGGAAGATGCCCGGAGTTTCCCAGTGGTGGCCGCCTTGCAGGCAAGGGAAAAGCCATTTCCTCTCTTTTTGGAGCGGAGTTGTTAATGGAGCTATTGGCATGGGGAGCGCGGAGCCGTTTCAGATTGATGGGCCCGGTTTCAGATGTTGAAATGCAGGGCGTAGCTGCCGCTTCAACGGGCAGCAGCAGGATTTGCTTTTGTTTCTGTCAAGGGAGCCACTGCTGCTAGATGGGAGGAAAACCTTTCCACGGACATCTGAGCTCTGAATGCCAGCGTTGCTCCATGATAAACCCAGGCTGCCAGGATCCCTTGGGAAAGATCCCAGGGTTTCTCCCAGAGAAACCCTGCGGCCCCAGGGAGAAAAATCCAACAACAGGACAGATCAGAGGGGAGATAAGAAGCCACCTCCAAAACACCACAGCCAACCTTGGCGATTGTCACCAGTCCCAAGATTTACAGGGTTTTTCTGATAACTCCTGCTGACAGAGTCATGATGCGGCATGAGCCATCTGGCATTCCTTAAACAGGGAGCTAACCAAGTCTCACAGACCAAGAAAACCTGAGAGTCCCAAGGGTGGAGGGGGGGAAAGGAGTTAAGAAGATGGAGTTTTGAAAATTAACCCATCTTAAGGTTCAGTTTATGATTTCAGGAAGTCAGATGCTCCCTCTCACCACACCAAGACAACAGAACAGCCATTCACAAGTCTCAGTGAGGGTGGCAAAGAGGACAGTGGGTCCCGCACCCAGCCCTCCTACTACTCCAGCAGCCAGAGCAGACACCCGGGATCCAATTCTATAGACAATGTAGGAGCTGGAAGTCTTTTTATTTTATTCTTTTTTCTGGACTCCATAAATCTTGCTTCACAATAAACGTACCTAAATCAAGCGGGCAAATGGAAGGGCCTTGGGTGGAGCAAGTGCATTGTGTGTCCCAGGGCTCCGGGAAACACTGAAGAGTCTGTTTAGCAACAAATAATCTTTGTCAAACTAATCTCCCTATCTCTTCCTCAACCCTCCTATTAGATTTACTTAAAAGTATTGAGCAATAGAGACTGTGCTTGGTTTTTCTCATGCTGCAATGAGCTATCACTGTATGTCTTCTTGTCTGCCTGTCTTTCAGCTCTACCCATATCTGTCTGACTGAAGAACCATGTTCAATCCCATGTCAAGCATTCAGGAAGACTGCAGTGGTTAAAAGGTTAACATGAACACTGACTTGTACTCAAAGCAGAAGGCCAAGCACCACCATCTAACCAGCAACCTCCCTCCTGCCTTCCAAATCACAGGATGCCTCCGTGTGCTCTTTTATCCATGTACTTTTTCCCTCTGAGAATCACAGGTCCCTGTGGGTATCCTTAAAGAGTCTTAGTGGTTCACGCCAGGGCCAGACTCTGGCCCAGACACCCCACTATGGAGCGAAGGGCCACTAAAAACTGAACAAACGCACGCGGTGCCGACAGCGAAGGACCTCGACTGTGAAGTGAAACGGGGTGCAGGTCCAAGGTGCGGGCTACAAGGGGCCGTTTCTTTGCAATGCTTTTTCAGCACGCTGCTGGTCCACGCGAGGCTGTTGGCTCCAAACCTGCCTGGACAGAGACAGTGGAGGACAGTGCTAGGGCCCTGTGCAGCCTTGCTCCAACACCAGCCTGCTGGGGAAGGTGGCCCAGATCCCTTGGTTTCTTTCCAGCCATCAGAGGAGATCATTAAAACTGTAGGAGATTCAACCAAGTGAAAGTGGCAAAATTGTTCTGTCAGGAAAGAGCAAACGTATCCCTGTGAAGCCAGTAAACCATTTCAAAGGCAAACAGCACAAAGAGGATTAGCTGCAACTGAGCGAATGTTCCTGCTTTCCTCAAGGATCAATCATGCCCGCTCCCCTCATGCATGCAAAAGGGAAAATAAAGACACCAGGATCCTCTGCATGCCCAAGCATGGGGCCTGAATGCCATCCCCAGCATTCAGAAGGCACAAGGACTTTCCTAACTCAGCCCCTCAGCATTCCTTGAGCTGGGATGGGCAGGAGAAGGTCCCTTCTCCTGGCTGGGAGACAAACTCTGCCTGCTACAAACCCACGTCAAGCCGTGATGCTGGAGCTGGGACCCTGGAGCCTCCCATGCACCAGAAACCAAAGATGCTCTCTGTTGGGGAACTTGCATTTAGATGGCTTCTATGACAAAGGTTTTAATAACATTGGGTTTATATCTTACAGTTTTATTACTGATCTGCCCAGCAAGGTGCTTTTCCAAAAGCCTGCCTGGCTGTATGCACCGAATTCAATTATATATTTCCACAGCTGGACCAGACAGACTTGTTTGGCACAGAGAATATTGTCTTCACTAAACCAGTTAAATTAGTTCAGCAACAGGATATGGTTAGAAGGTGTGGAGGAGAGGAGCAGGAGAGGAGCGGGAGATTCCAGGTAAAACAACTCCTGAGTGATCCTGTTGTCCCTTATAACGAAAAGACAATGAGGAACATATAACTTGGTCCTCTGCTGTTGACAGTATATCACAATCTCAGTTTTAGGCAACTAGTAGCCTGAAATTTTGGACAGGTCTTCAGAAAAGCTGGTACTTGCAGTGGAATTTTATCCAGTGTGAAAAGCAACAAAAGTAAGAGGCTTTCTTAAGATAAAGCAGAGCTGTAAATGAAGAAAAATTTCAGTTTTTCTTTCCTTTTGGCCCCAGTGGGCAAAGCACTCCAAAGCTGCAGGCTTTGATTTGGTCATTTTTATTTGACCTGAGCAGCCTTTAGAGAGCATCTTCCTAGGTTAAAAAGCAAACAGAAACATCACACCTTAAAAGATGCATCTGTGGCAGGAGATCTATTAAAAATGCAAGCTGAAACGCACACTCTTCAGGGAGGTGCTAATGCAGGTATTTCAAATACATGCCCTGAAGAAGGCAAGACTTCATTTTACGTGTCCTGTCAGACAGCAGATCAGTGCACTTAAAACGTAGTCTCTTTTAAAAGAAGGACGTTTTCAAAAGACGTGTGCAGCTGAGTAATAAACAGGATGATCCCTGGAAGAGGAAAATGATTAAAAATACAGTTTACTCTGTATGTGCATGTGCACAAAAGCGGGTTTCTCCGGCAGGGAGCAGATGCCTCTGCACCAGGGCAGCGGGCAGTGATTTTCAAGGGGCTGTCACCCCATGCCATGATTTTCAAGGGGCTGTCACCCCATGCCATGATTTTCAAGGAGCTGTCACCCCATGCCATGATTTTCAAGGGGCTGTCACCCTGCACTCAGCCGGCCCTCGCCAGACACTGTGAAATGGGAAGGAGGCTTCATGGGCAATTCCCAGCAGAGAGCAGACACTCTCAAGCATGTAGAAAAGACTTTAATCTCCTTTAACTGTTCCCATGCTCTCCTTGAGGGAAATCTCACCTCCCTTTCTCAGAGCACCGGAAACAGACCTATAAAGATTATGATTCTGACAAATGGTAAAATAACAGCAGTTTGAGACATTCTAACCTCCCCCTTAAACTGAAAAAGCCTCACAAACAAACACTGCTCAGTGCAGGAGACTGCAAACTGTGAGCGTTTGTTAATCAAAGTCAACCAGCCCGAACCAAAAAGCTTCATTGGGCTCTGGACCAGGACTGACAAAAGAGTCTTCTTTAGGAGCCTGCCCAGAGAGAGGCTGACCCTCCGTCTCCAGTGATTTCAAAGGGAAATCAGGGTATTTAGAAACCTGGAGCTAATTTGCTAAGAAATAAGATTTATACAAGAGAGAAGACGCCATGACTCACTGCCACTTAAAAGGAGCCCAGTGTGAATTGGACTGATTTGAATCAAAAACTTGGCCCTGGCTACACTACACATAATCAGCTAAGTCTTTGAGTTAAGTTACAGGAACATCGGGCACCTGGGAATAAGCATCCAACTGTCTAAGAGCACTGAAATCCAGTTGGAAAGGCAGTATCAGAAGTGGTGAGAAGTACAGCACATCTTCTGTTATGAGATCAGGCACAGCAAGAATAAAGAGCAGAAATAAAGAGGTGCAAAAGAGAAAAGATGCATCCCAAGCATCTTTGGAGCCCTTGTACCAAGAGCAATGAAATGTCACGGAGGACAAGAGGGGAGGCTGAAGGAGCCAGCTGGGTGCTGGTGACAGCAGGGTGTCCAGGGCTGTGACCATAATGTCCCTGTCGGGCCCCGCTTGCCCTTAATGTACAGACAGCCCCTTAGCAATTCTGATCAGTCCTTCCTAACTCAATCATGAACCTAATATTCACCTCCCCGGAAGCCGAGCGTGAAATGAGGAGTTCACCATTTCTGAACCGCATGCCAAGGAAGTAATTATTAAATAATCAATGCCTTTAAACTCTTTAAAGTTGCCTCACTAAAATGTCTGGGAAAGTGGTGCCAGGCACAGCCTTCAAGAGAAGGCACCTTGGCTTCCACCTCCTACCTCATAAAGCTTCATTAAACATGTCCAGCTTGGAGCTGTCAATAACGTTTCAGCACGAGGGCGGCGAAGCCCTTCAGAGAAGCCTTGCTGTTAATCTTTACCCATCTGAAAGATAAGTTGAAAGGCAGAGTGAGCATCCGGGCCGTGCTGGTCTGCGCTCGGAAACAAAGCCGCGCTTTGCGGGGCCGCTCGTCGCTGCCGCTGCCTCTAATTGCTCCTTTCAGCAGCTGTGGACACATCTCCTGTTGCTGCAGACTCCTTCACACAGGCACTGACAGTTAGGTCTCGCCTGCCTGTATATTCCTGACCATTTATCACTAGAGATCATGTGTTTTTACAAGTGGTGAGGGTAAAGTCAACAGTCCGCAAGATGCAGCAGCCACTTGAAGTATCAGTCATCTGCTTCCTCCTCTTCTCCTTTCTGTGCATGCTTAGCATTACAACCGGGTTTTAATAAGGCATCTGATTTGGTAAACAATTTCTAATTTATTTACTCAGGCAAGACTCCTTTGACTTCAGTGGGAGATCTGCCAAGCTGGGAATGTTGGACTGGGGCCAGTGATAAAATGCCCGTTCTCCTGGCATGTATGATTTCCTATTTACTTGCCAAGGAGCCCTGGTTACCAGCCTCACAATAGGCTTTGTTTCGCTAACACGGAGAACAACGCAATTGATATTTCCTCTTTGGAGGGAGTTAAGTGAAGAGGTCCAATTAGCACGGGCAAAGGGGACAGAAAACTGTTGCCTGCAGGTGCCACTCCAGGATCCGCCGTTCCCATCCCCAACAACAGCCCCAAGTGTCCCCTCACACTTCCTAAATAAAAAGAAGTCCTATTTTGAATACCAGAAGGCTGTTTTGTCAGCATGACTGGGAGAAAGAGCTCCTGTCAGAAATACAGGGTGGCTCTGCCATCAGCCCAGTTCCTGAAGTTCTTATTTTCAGTCCTCTAATTTACTCCCACACAACTGAGTTCCAACCAAATCAAAGTCTATGGTTAATTGAGTAAATGTCGCTTAATTTACAGCTCTGGACAGCGAAAATCAGAAGCTAATAAATAGCTGCTGTATTTAAAGGAGAGAGGACTTTAAGACAACTCCTTATAAACGCACCTTGTCAAGCTCCTCCTGCAGCCGCCGTGACAGCCTGTTCCTCTCCTGCCCGTAACGCTCCCTTCCTCGCTCACCGTTTTCTCAATTCCTTCAGTCTATGACCACGGATGAGGGGAGCAGAGCTATCTCCTTTGGAATTCCTTTCATCCACAATCCTTTCCCAGGGGCCTGGCAATGACAGATCGCATTTTCCCTACAACCTGGAGGAGAAAACCCCACTCTCTCCCTATTGTCTATCCACTATTCTCTGCTGCCGCAACCAATACACTGTCTTAAAAATAAGACATTTTAATACCCTGTTTACAACATGAAGAACTTTATACATGCTTTGAGACCAAAATAACTTACTAAACGTATGCTGTCATACATGGAGATGACAAGAACTACTACGCTGCAAGACTTCCCTTCTGGAGATCAGTCAGCGTTATCATTACTTCATTTTACATAGAAGTGGCTACCACAAAAAGATGCCAGTGAATGAACAGTCCCAAAACAAGTGTGCAAAAACCCTGGGAAGGAAGTACAGCAAAGGCAACGCAAGGCTGCCTGCAAGGTACCACTTATCCTGGGACCACGAGTTGTACCCTGCTTTGCTGTTCTTTAAAACACGAGGGCAGTGACAAGCAGCGTCTGTCTGGAAACCTAGAAGCAACACAAGTTAAGTTCAAGAAAAAAAGGGAACAGATTTGTTTATGTAGAAGTCTAAGCAATCATAATAAACATATGCTCAAATAATCAGCTCCTATGTAATTACTCATTTGCAAGCATAGTTACTAGGCAGGTAAACGTGTGCTTTTTGGGGCAGGAGGGAAGCGCTGATCAAGCATTTCTCTCAGCTATTCTGAATGCAATACAGATAACTGAGCTAAGGGTACACATTAAGACTGTAACACTTAAAAAATTCAAGTGTTTAGACCTTTCCAACCTTTTTTAAAGCCTTGACCTTGGAAACAAATAATGAGCATGTTATTTTAATGTGCATTCAAATTTTAACACCACAGTCACACAGCACTAGTGGAATCCACACTGCGCTTCCACTGTAGATTGCTCATCATTTCATTACGGTTCATTATGTTGATAACTGTCAGAAAGCATTAGAAGCAGGGGCCTTGAGTAATAGCACTGAAATGGTAATTTAAAAACAATATACTTTCTGGAGGAAATACAGCAGTGCACTAAATTCAATTAGAAGAGGCGAATGTAAAGACAACTAAGTGACATTTGCTGTTTTGAAGTCAGGAACTTTCCATTTCTTGATCATCTAAACTGGAGAAAGTCCTTTTAAAGTAGGTGCTTTTCTCTTTCATCTCACTAAATTTGCCCTCATTAGCTCCAAGTTCCTCTTGCATAAACTGCCTTAAACACAACAGTTTCAGAAATATTTCAGGCCACACCAAAATATCAATCAATCAGTCCCTGTCTGGGTGACACAAGGGACTAAATTATTTAGGGTCATTTACTGAAGTAGATTTCAGGCTGGACAGTCAATGTCTCTTTTGTAATCTCTCCTTTGTAAAGGGTTTCCAATTAAAAATCATTAATAACCTTAATCAAAAAGACAATATAAACAATACAAAACCATCCCATACTCTCTCATAATGCAAGTATTGTTGGTTAATAAATAGAGAACCCAATTCATTAACAGCAGAACCAACATCTATTAACTTGGGTGGGAACTGCACCTGCCCACGCCACACTGCAATTCACAGGCAATCTACTACCCACATCCTCATAGAAAAGGAAATTCAGAAAGGAAGATCATTACCTAAATTGGTTGATTTTCTTCCTAACAAGTTTGTGTATTGGTAAGGCAATTTATTCTCCATTAGATTGCAAAACTTCTGAGAGACCCATCTCCTGAGCAAGTATTGAAGAGTAATGAAGGTCTCAACAGTTGCATGAATATGACTTTTGCTGTGCTTTGAGGAGGAAAAACAACCATGCTGGCTGCAGTTTGTGCTCAGGTGTTTCACAGGTCATTCATAACATCTCCCTGCCAAGGGCACAGCTCAAGTCTGAGTTCCCAGCCTAGTCAGTTGGGAGACACACGTAGGAGGGAGCTGCTCTGCTCCTCCGTGGTGATACCTCCCTATACATTAAACCATAAGGAAAAGATACGTGAGATGTGCACGTGTCAGGGTGTATGTGCCTACCCTTCCCACACAGCCCAGTCCACTGTCCTCCACACTCACACCCAGACACCTTCTGCTCTTCCTTTCAGGAGATCTAAACCGGATGTAACTTCTCACTTCAGCAGAGCTAAAATAAAATTGAATGCTAAAACCAGAGCCTTGGTTATTTGTTTGGCTAGGACAACTGGCTTAAGTGAACGTGAAGCAGTCTTGCTGCTCCACAGTGGACAGAGAAGATACCAGCTGCAGAAGGAGAAAACATGAAACCTGTGGAATGATTGTTCTGGTCAGCCTGATCTTCTCATCAGAAAATGTTATTTAACATGGGAACTGTGAGAAGGAAAGGAAAGGGATCTCTCTCCTTCTCCTTCATCCCCTCACACCATCAGGCTAATGGAAAGTTATAAGAGTCTTCCTCCTCCAGCTTAGGAGGCGAGATAAGTGACAAGGCCAGCCAGGTTATTACTAAAGGAAATCAATAGCCAAGGGTCAGAGCTTTACAAAAACACATCCTAAGAAGCCTGAAGTTCTTAATCTTAAAAACTGTTTAGAAATAATAAAGAAAGGATCAATCCACAGTCCATTTCAGGTGTTCCCTCCAAATTACCTAGTGTTATTTTTATTCACCTGGTCTAATAGTTCTCCAAGTGAACAGAAACCTGATTTTACAGGCCAATGGAGCAGAGTCTATCTTTTTGCTAGAAGAATGGATCTCAGA
This sequence comes from Rhynchotus rufescens, assembly GCA_032273925.1. Taxonomy (NCBI): domain Eukaryota; kingdom Metazoa; phylum Chordata; class Aves; order Tinamiformes; family Tinamidae; genus Rhynchotus; species Rhynchotus rufescens. The sequence goes on from JAVCKT010026000.1 coordinate 52,210, forward strand.
TACTGTGTTTTATTTCTTCATTAGTGTGCCGTCACACTGAGCGATTACTAAACGTAGGGCTGAATGAGACGACCAGGGCTAAAGAGAGCATAATGAACAAAGAAGAAGGTGCCTGATTATTATGGCTGTCAGCACAAGGGAATTGGGTTTGTCACCTGGCTTAACCAACTGGTAAGAGCTGATTAGAGTCTGACTCCGTCTGAAAGCGCCTTTGATGTTTATGCTGCCTTTGGTCTCATGTCTTGTCAGGAACAGCAGACAAAGAGGGAGCCTTTTCCGGAGGGGCTATCCTTGGAATGGCTTTGGCATCTGCCCCAAAGGGACGTGGTGTGGGAAGCAGGGCACCCGGGTGGCCCTCGAGGAGCCTCTGCTGCTGCTGAAGAGCAGCGATGCCCCGCGCAGCGCGGCACTCGCAGCCAGAGGGGCCCATACATGAAGGTGCCACCACCGCAGCAACATCCAAACGTGACCACGGGAGACCTCCAAGGGGGCAGCAAAGCTGCTCCACAAGCCAGCTCAGGAGTAACCTTTGGATCCTCCCTCACCTTGGACCACACAAATGAAAGCCATTCAGCAACTAGAAAATTCAAAGCTATCAAATGGGATCTCTTGAGACACAGGCCTGATGTCCTTGATGTCCTAGGCAGCTGATATGAACCAACACCAGGTCCTTGCTCTGTCTTCTTCATTCATCCTGTTTCCAAGCTAAAAACTCACCAAGACCAGGGACTATAATTTACCTTCAAAGAGAGCAATGGGAAGAGAAATCCCCAGATTGTTCCCAGAAATACAGACAAGCTTTGAAAAGAAAGAGCTAAACCTACAGGCAAGCAGACAAGCAGACAGACATATTTCCCCACAATTTCCCCACCTGGAAGCGTTTTGCTACCTATTAGAGCTCTCTCCTCATACTTTACTCACTGCACATGCCTACTTAAATTCAAACATTTAATTACTAATTTGATTTCAATTTGGTTAAGATATCAGTCTATAGGACCTAAGCTATATGAGAAGCTTTCATTGCTATATTTTTATCTAATCTTCATCTTCCAAGCAGTAACTTTGCTGTTGCAAAAAAAAACCAATTGGGTTTGGGATATTACCCAAATGGCCCATTTTTTTTCTCCTAGAGCAGCAGTGTAAATTATACTATCAAAGATGCTCCTACCCACTTCAGCAAAGTTTGATAAGCCAGACCTCCATTGACAGTCAATGCTTGGCAAGGGATATAAGGAGCAGGAGCTGCTTTCCTACCAAGCAGATACACCTGGGAATGCCCAGACTTGCTTAACCACCACCCAGCACAACCTCACAGCAGAGAAGTTGATCACTGAAGCAGAGCTGGAATGAAGGGGTGTGGGAAAGGGATGAACGCTGGCTTAGTTATGGACATACTTTGTTTCTGCCTTGTAAGGGAGAAATTAAGATTTAAATAAATGTGAGTCATCTCTCCAAAATGAATTTGGATTATATTAAAATATTACAAAAGGAATAGATCATCCTTCCCTCACTCACAGACACAAACACACTACATAAATATACAACCGAACTCCAAAATTTGGAAGCATTTCCACTAGCTTTCGGAGAAAGCCACACATGGGCATCCTCTAGTAAAATGCAGCCCTTTGAAGCATTTATTGCTTCAAACTGTTCCGCTCCCATAGAAATGAGAATCAAAGAACTAGGTGATCACAATTTCACACCAGGGCATGTCTATGTTCCCAGGTCTTTGGTGGTGGAAAACATTAACCCAAAGACAGGACAAGGAGTTTTTCAAGTAACTGGGTGGGTGTGATCAGCACGCGATGTCTTCTCCTCAAAGAAAGAAATCTGGTGGAGTTAAAGCACAATTCCTTTTGCTGTACCTGGTGTATTTATATACCAAGGATAAAATAAATGAAAGCTTTGATGTTTGTCTCATTAAGATTTAAGATCTGTTATGACCACTTTCAGAGGTATACGTTTATGTTCCTAAGGGATGCCAGCTGTATTTTGAGTCTATTAAGATACTTAATGAGATTATAAATATTATATATCTCTATGTCACTTAATTATGAGAAAATCTTCCACAATTTCTACAAATGTTAATATAAAAAGCATGAGAGCTGATGTGATGGACAGGTCATCAGACTACACCTTAGACCTGTATTTTATGTCACTTTTGGGAAGCCAGGGCTAAGAACTAATGTTTTCTCTCCAAGATACAAGATCCAAAACCACCAGAGCTACCACGAGAAGCAGGACACTTCTCAAAGGGAGACGGAAATCTCCAGACAACGTTTCATACATTCAGGGAAGGAAAGGCAAGAAGTAGATGATGAGAGGGGAAAAGACCAACTTACGAGTGCAGGGCATGGAGGCAGCGTCATTCTCAGCCCGGAAAAAGCCCCGATCGCAGGTGCAGGAGGTAGAGCCTTCCCAGATGGAGTAGCTGTGAGGCGGGCATTTGGCACAAGCAACATCTGTCGAGAGAGCCTTGTAGTATCCGATTTTGCAAGCTGGATGGAGAAACAGGAAGGGAGAGTGTTACTGGCCCGGGCTGTGACCATAAATTGCTGGCTTACTTATGCAAAATTAAGGCGAAGGAGACATTTCAAAAAGATCAAATGATGTCCTCTTAGCCCCAGGTGAAAAATTAACAATCAACACACTCTTAATGAGCAATCCTATGCCAGGGGATGCTGAGCTCTAATTCCAGCAAGAGCCATTTTAAAAGCTGGCCTGGAGATGTTAAAAAAAAAAAATAATGAAAAAAATGATCTCTTCTCCTGACACCGCCAGAAAATCAGCTGCTGCTTTGTGTTTACTGGGGAGCTGCATGTTGCTTAACCCGTGTCCACCTGCATTCACACACACGCACTCCAGGCGCAACAAAAAGGGGGCAATTGGTTTATTCTGTGACCACTTAAGGAATGGCAGCTGACAGGGAGACACTGCCAATTTTTAAGAGGGAGTGGAACAGGAACCCACTGCGATTGGCAGCGAGGCCCTCAGTGCAGCATGCGCGGAAATGGCAAGTTTCCCTCCTGGCAAGGCAGAATCAATCTGGCTCTCTGTCCCCGAGGGAGGGGAGCGCCAGCGCTGTCCCCTGCACGGGGCCAGGGCCCATGGGCGCCCGCCCGGCGGGCAGCGGGTCCCCGTCCCGCTGGGGAGTCCTGGCCGGCATCACCGGCTGACACGGGCGGCTCCTTCTGCATCGCTTCAAATACGCTCGTTAGGATCATTGATAACAGCTTGTCACACTGGCTAGCAGGTACGGCATCCTAGACCTTTCTCCCTTGGCTAGAGGGAAAAGTCCATCATCACCAGCTCCCAAGCCCACGGAAAAGATAGAAAATGCCCATGTATTTTTCAAGGAGAGATGTGTGTAAAGAAGAGAGGTTACTTCCAGTATTTACCCCATGACTCATTCACATCTTATCACTTATTTACCACCTATGGCCCTTTGGCGTTCCCACTACATACACGTCTCCAGAGCAGCTCCTGCCACAGCCACCCTCCTCCTCCAGACCCAGTCACAGCTTCTCCTCCGTGTTTTACCCCTTCCTGTACTTATTTATTTTATTTATTTTCTTTTATGAAGCCCTTCAACAGAAAATGGAGAGGGCTTTTAGTATCACCTCCATAAAGCAGCAAATGACCTCAGGCTTATTAACTGGGGCCATTTATGGCATTTCCTTAACGAGCCCAACCTTTACGACGTGTCGCGCGCCACCAATAAAAGCGCCGCGAGACCCAGGCGCTTTCGCCCACTTTGGCTGTCACCGGACCAGGGAATCTTCTAAAAATACACAGCTCAAATGAGCAGGATTCCTGCTTCCTGAGTTTATATACATGCCATAATCAGATAAGGTTCCCACTTGCAAGGTGCTTTTTGGCTGCGCTTCAAATGTTCCCGGGGTTTCCATCCCAATCGGAGCCGCAGCCTTGGCGGGAAGCGCCACCGGGTCAAATCCGGCCTCCCCACATCCGAGGGGACACAGGAACAGATTTAACTGCTCTTCTCCAACAAAATTCCTTCAGCTACCCAAATAAGACAAAATACGTAATCTTTATTTCTCTTTATATGATCATAATAGTTCACAGAAATCATTAAATGGAGAGTGGTCTTTTGCATCTTAGTATTAAAATATTTAAATAATAAGAAATCTTGACCACTGTTTATTTTGTTGTGACTATAACATTTTACTGAAAATATTAGAAAAATGTCACAGGTAACATTTTTGTGACCATTCCTCCTCCCCGTTCCTCCAGACTCCGTGGTTTAAAAGGGATTGGATGAAAGCCATGGATGCTGAAAGGTCAACAGTTTATAACTCAAGCATTTTTCCCCCTTTGTTTCATGCAATGTATTTTGTTTTCTGCTATATTAAGCCTAGATCATTAATATTTCAAGACCTGAAGAAAGCTCCAAACGCAGGGGCTGCTTTTGAAGCCATTTTCCCCAGCCGCACTCCAGCTACTGTTCCTCCTTTCAGCGTGCTCAGAGAGTCACCACGTTTTAGCATTTCACGTAAGAGAATAGTTGAGAAGACCCTGCATTTAACCACCCGCTCATTCCCCCAGCGAGCTCCATGTTCTGTTCCTTAAAAGGTGAATATTCCCCTAAAAAAAGGTGTTCGCGCTCCTACTGCAGCTCAGGATGAGGTTTTTCTGTGTGTTATCATTTCAGGAGAGAAGCAGGAAGCTTCATCCCCTGGAAGTCTCCATCACTTAGTGCCAAACCTCCCAAACCCATCCCGCTCCCTTTCGGGGAAGGATTTGCTGGGGACGACAGGGCATGAATGGCATCTTACACAGCTTCCCAAAGATACCATTGTGAAAAGATTAGTTCACATGTGCAATATAAACCTTGCATTGAATTCCTCAGCCTTGCCTTAATTAGTTCTTTCTGTTAAGTTTGAAAGAAGAGAGAGAAGAGAAAAATCTCTTTCTCACATTCAGATCTCCTGCAAACACAAGAAGGTTACAGCCATCTGCAATATATATATATATATATATATATATATATGGAAAATTCTTAAAATCATCTTCATTGTAAAAAAAATTTTTTTCTCAGAACTAATCATATCCATTTTAATCAGTGATCACCATGAAATAATTACGCTGGTATTTTGAATATTGATTTTTTAAAAATCTATTTAATGTGTATTTCTGTGAAAGCAAGATGGGATTTGTTAAACAGAGCTGGTCATCGATACACGCTCTTTTTCTTATAATTTACTAGTGACATCTGAAAACTGAGAAAAGCGATCTGAAAAACTCCAGCACTTTCCTCAAATCTGGATCTAAGTTCTCAAGCAATTTACAAGTTCCTTTTTCTCATTAATCTTAATTCTTTCACAGAATCTTGGGGCTTTCTGAAAAAACAAACACACACATATACGTTCAGGCTGGAAAGTCTGTTTGCCTGGTCTCTCCAAGTGCTGAATTTTTCATCGACAATTTCGTTAATTGAAATTAAAAATCAGATTAAAAAATCAGTGGATCTGTTTTTTAAAAAAATTTACTTACACGTTTAAAATTGTTCAAAAAGATCTCCCAGCTCCTGCTTTCGTTTTTACTTGCTGCAAAGGCACCGAATCTTCCCATCGCAGTGCGGGAAGGTCCGGGCTCCCCCTTGACGTGGCCGCGGCGCCCGTGGCCAGCGCCAGCACGGGCGGAAAGCCCTTCCAACGCCAGGACTCAGCCTCCACAGCAGGGGAATATTCAACCCCGGAAAACACACCGGTTTCCAGATTAGTCACTACGAAAGGGAAGGGAATGACCGAGCTGAACTGGAAACACGTCTGTTTGCTGAAGTAAATCTAGTTAAGTGTCTATGAGCTCCTATTGAAAGGAAATCTGACAAATTAAGCTCGTGCTGTCACTGCATCTGTAGGAATAAAAAGTTAGTTTTATTTTTCCCCCTCTAATGTTCTTCTCATTCTTTAAAAAAAGATGGATTTTCTCCCTCAGATCGTAACAAAACCACATCTGCCACATAAGTAGGCAGCGTCTTCTCAGCTCTCTTTTACTGTTATTACCATTTCTGAACAGATTTTTGTGTGTTAATTATAGAACCCAATTGTTTGGATAGTCTCTTTTGATGAGCTTTCTGCCCCGCACCATGAACCTCTCCGTTATTGTACAGCTGTTTTCCTTCCAAATGCTCATCAGGGTTTCCTAATTGTCAAGCTGTCCCGGCGACTAGTTCTTTTGACCTAAAAGTCAAAGAAAGGGAGTCGCCCTTGTCCCCCCGCCATGAATACGGCGGGGCCCCCCCGGCCCCCCTCGTGCCCACGAGACAAAAGCCTTTCCACATCATTGCCACTGCGAGCGTAATTGGGTTTGGGGTGAAATGAGAAGATTTTAAATAGGATGAATTAATGAGTTTCTTGTAAAATTAAGTCGTTCTCCTGGTCCAATCTAATTACTCACTGTAATGCCCCTGAGGGTGATAAATAAAGATCCTTAGAAGCCAGGAGAGAGATGGAGGGGGGGGGGAAAAGAAAAAGAGGAAAAAAGCTCCTTCTCCAGAGCCTTTCTTAAAGTCAAGTTGTAGAATTCGATGCGATGCACCAAAGGCTGTTTCCAAATAAAGTCAGGCTCCTTTGATGTCCACACTGTAAGATCTTTTTGTCTCCTATTGATAATGACTTCACGTTTCCTACAAATTAAGAGGAGCTCCACATTTTTAACCCCCCTATCACTGAGGAAAGAACAAGGCTGCTCCTAACCACACTCATTCCTACCGCATGAATGACACACGGGAACACGGACACCATCTCCCCGGGGAGAAAAATGCCCAGCTTTGGCACCGTTTTCCTTTGGGATTTGGGAAGGATTTAACCAGAGCTTCGAAGCTGCCCATGGGGGAGCTGCAGCGGGGCAGGGGCTGCGGTTAAACCTGCCCAGGTGGAAGCTGCAGAGAAACAAGCAGTTTGGTTGGCTCTGAAATCTCACCAGAATTCAACCTTCTACAGCCAGAGTCAGTGTAAATTGCATTAAACAGGGCTTATTTGATGGGAGTTTTTTCTAATTCTGTAACCGCAAGTCAAAATGCACCCAGTTAAGCTGTAACTTAAGGACATGAACAGCACCCATGGATGCTCTAGCTGTGCAGCACCCGCACCAGCTGCTCACCGAAGGTGCCGACAGGAAGGGATGACCTGGGAACCACCCCCGCGAGCAGGATTATTGATTCCACCAAGTTACATTGACTTTCTCTTTCTCTTGCTACTTTGGATGTCTGGGTGTTATCTCACAGAGCAGAGCCACTCCTCAGGTGTGACATTTGCCTTTCCATTCCTGAGGAACGTCCTCTGACTCACGACCTTGGGGAGATTACGGACAGCAGCCACGACAAGGGCCAGCTTCCTCATGCTGCATTCAGATACAGCCCAAGATCTGCGTCCGTCCCGTTCAAGAGCCCTTCAACCCGCTCTTCTCCTGCAAACACTCCCCTCCGTGTGCGCAGGCCATGCCTCTACAACCCCCTACAGGTCAATATCTCCATCTACCTGCTCCTATCCTGTCCTTGGGCTCTTGGGCTCTGCCACCTTCAACTGGTCCATCCACGCTGGGCTCCTGCACCGGCCTCCCTTGCTGCCTGCCGGAGCACAGCAGCCTCCGAGCAGCTCTCCTTCACTGACCAGCTCCTCCGGGCTTCTCTGCCACCGTGCTCGAGAGCAGGCTGCTCAACAAGCCAACATCTGCTCTCCTCAAGCCTGGGATTTTCATTATTTTAAGATAAAAGAATTCCAGTGAAGTAAAACAGGAAGAAAGACTCACTAGCGCAGCAACTTTCCTGTATTTTCAAGTTTGACATTTTCCACCCCATCTTGCTGATGATCTCTGATACTGCTTAGATCTCTCATTAGCACTGCCAGCATCTCCTTCATAGGCTGCTTCTAGATTCATACTTGGAATGTTCACTGAATGTTCACTGAAATTTCCCACCCGGATATTCTCAAAGGAAAGCCAGCCTCTGGAAAGAATACTTGCTGCAAATGTTTTCTGTCCAAAAATAAAGCAGAAAAGTTACCAGAGGTTCCTTTTCAGCAGAGCACTCAAGATCACACCAAGTTTCTGCCTGGGTTTCCGTATTGTAATGAACAGGAATGTCCCCTACTCAGCTGGGGATGCAGCGCCAGATTATGTATTTTTTCTTAAAGTAAATTGAAACAATAAATGGAGCCCATGCTATTGAAAAGATCCCGTTCCTGGGAAGTGGCAAAGGAGCAGCTTCAGCAGGGAAAGCTCTGTCCACAAACGGAAACAACCCTAGCCAGGTCTTTGCATTACTCCTGCCTCAGTCAAGTGTTGGGATGTTCTCGCTCCGCCTCAGCTGCCGCTGAGCTCCACTGGAGACACCATCTCACCTTGAAGGCTAATCACCTTCCTACAAGCTGGGAGATTCAAGAGATGAGCCAAGACTTCAGCTTCAAATAATCACTCAAAGAAAAACAAGTTGACAGTTTCTCTTAAGCAGAAGCAACACGATGAGATTTACAGTGTTAAAAGATTTCTCAAGCCTCAAAAATTGAGCTTCTTAAGAAAAAATACAGAACGTCATATTGGGGGGGGCAGTTATCAACTAAATTCTATAGAGAGAAAACCAAAACTACTCAAGTTTTATAATATACTCTAAGAATAGCTGATTAGGGAGCCTGCATCTCCACATTAACAAGCTCTAATCCTTCTGTCAGGGGAGCTGCTTACAGGATTCTCTCCCCAGCCAGTGTAAAGCACTGACAGAGCAGAGATCCGTATCTGGGAGCACTGTCCAACCAGCCTGGGATTACCTCTCATCTCCTAAATCTTCAGGGCTCTGTAAAAGGCAATTAAAGCTCCAGCTAGATGAAGCCCCGGTAGAGGACAGTGGCAGCCTCAGTGGTTTGAAAAGGAAAGGCCTAACACGGAGCTGTGACATTCCTGCTTCCAGGGTCCACTTGCTCCTAATGAAAGCATCAGCTGTCACCAGCCCAACACAGACAGTGCGAGCAAAGCATTAAAGAGCACCCCACGTGCTAGTTAGAGTTATTTTAAGACTGCCTGTGTTTTATACGTGCTAATAAAAATTCAATTGGCCTAAAATGTTGAATTACTTTTAATGAATTGTCTACTGACAAGAATTTGTGGATTGATCCTGCATATAAATCCTTCAATGCGGCTTCCTTCGTGCAGGTGGAATTTCACTCCCTAAAGCAGAACTCAACTTGGGTGTCATGTTTTCTGCTCCTGTTTGAACTTATATCATGACTGTGATTGAGCCAAGTCACTAAGTGAACTCTGTTTTTTCTAAAACTCGGGTGAGCAGCCTGACAAAGTTCAAGCTCCTATCTCTGTAGCTAGAGCAAGATGCCTTAATATGGCTTAATCATCACATCCTCTCTAAAAGGCTGTACAACATGATTTAAAAAAAAAAAAAAAGCTATTTTGGTCTCCCCAGAGAATTGCCTGACACAGCGTTTTGGGAAGATGCCCAAATATAGACAGTTCTGGGGAGATTGGGGTCTACACAAGATAACAACACTGCACTACTGACAGCTGAACAAAGCTGTGAGGGAAACAATGGCTTCAAACAGCCCTGCTTTGGCTCTCCCCAACCTTAAGAGAAAATAGATGGATGCTCTTCCAGAGACTCCATCAACATCACGGTAAAAAACTATCAATCCTGTACTAAGTAGTACATCAATCAAAATGGTGGCATGCAAATCATGATCCATTAAGTACTTCACACTTGATTACTCAGGACATTTCAGAGGGTCACACGCTGACGAGTTGCTTCTCTCTTCTTTGCCCTTTGCAATTTGGAGCTCACGAGCACTTTAAGTTCATTTCCTATGCAAAGATTCCCACAATGTTTGATTTCAACAGCCCAGTGTTCGTCCTTTTCTCCTTAAGCTCCTCCTAGCTTTAGTTTTTCTTTATTCTATGCTGATCAAACCTCTTTAGAAGTGAGAAAGACCCATGTCATTGCTTATATATCATAGTCTGAGACCAGAGGAGTGAGACCCAAACCACTCAATATTCCCCTAAGATATTTCCCCCCTGCCGCATTGTGTCCTAGACTGGAAAACGTGGCTGAACACTCGCTCCACACCAGTCAAATTTACAAAACCAAAAATTTACAGGGAGGCCCTGGGAGGTATCACTCATTCTCAACCACGATCCAATGTCTCCAGGCGAAATGTGACCTCCTGGCTTGAGCAGAGCCCTCGGGAGTCTCCCAGGTCTCACTTTGGGCTCTCTCGCAGACACCAAGGACAGCTGCCTAACCTTGCCCTTGTACTTACAGACCGCAGGATTCTTTAAGAATAAAAGCCATTTTCTCCCCTTTTCAATCAATCTAGTGCAGCCTCCCACTTAGTAACCTGCAGGTCGCCTCCCCAGGCCCGGGATCACAGCTCTGGATCAACCTCTGGCACAGGAGCCCACACTAAGAAACTGGCAAGCAGCAGCTCCGGGCCCTGCTTTGGAGATGTTCAAAGCACCAGCACCAGAGCATGAACTTCACCAGGCCTGTCTCAATTTATGCACTTATAAGGTGGCAATAAAAAGCACAATAGATACATCCAAAAGCTGTTGTGAGGCTTAATTAAGCAATAAATGCGTAAAGAGCACTCCAGATAAGGAGGTGCCAACACAAGGGAGGTGATGATTACTCCTGACGAAACCGAATCTCATGGCAAACAACCTGGCACAGTCAGCAGGGAATATCCAGGGCTCTCCCTTCACAGTGGGGCAGGGGAAGCGGGTGGTGATTGCTTAGCAGCTCTTTCACATCATCCTCTTGGCAGGATGCTCTCCATCGGAAAGTCAAGAGAAATGCCTGCATGGGCATTCCAGACAGTCCCTATTTAAAAATCAAAAGAACTGGGAAGTTCTGACAGGAACTGCTCCTGTCAACAAGGTTTTCAATGGAAAAGAAGAATTTAGCAAGAAGAGGTGAAATCTCCCACCTTGGGGTGGCTGCAGCAGGAATGCGCTCCGACAGTTCCCACATTTTTGTCAAACCTCTGTTGTCTGGGAAAGAGGAGGGTGCCAAAAGCCCCTGCAGGTGAATACCTTGGCTGCTTCAAGCGCCTTTGATTCAGAGTGATAGTGGCTTATCTAGATGTTTGGAAAGTTATTAATGAGATCAGCAAATCCTCTCCGTGTATAAATTACAAATCACCCCCAGCAATAGCATGTAAATTATCAAGTCAAGTGAGAACACGCTTATTTGTCTGTGACAGCCTTTTACCACCAATAAATAAGGCAGGGAATTATCTGTGGAGAAGCACATCACTCGCAGCACGGAAGCGCAGCCTGTTATCTCAGCGGTGGCACCCGGCTGCGACAGGGCCCCTTTGAGGTGGGTACCAAGGAGATGCCAACGAGCAGGGGCAGCACAAGGTGCTGTGTCCCCAGCCCACGGCACAGCTGCCACGGGCCCACGTTGCAGTGAAACCACACTGCTTTGGGTGCTGTTTTGGGGCCTGTCGGGAGCACAGGGCTCGCTAAGCACCGGTGAGGCGAATTCCACATGGGACAAGCTCTAGCCTCGCTAAAACCGGTGTCTGTCCCAGTTACTAACGCAGCTTAAGGCTCTGCAGGCAGTCTGATGAAGGCGACTCCGCGCTGCTCACCCAGCCACAGGTTTCCTCCCTCTCGGCCAAGCTCGCGGTTCCTCGGGGGAAACTCGCACAGGTCTCGTGGAGCCACAGGGAGGCTGGTTAGATTGCCAGCCCCTCTGCCCCCCACAGATGTGGGGCTCTGGACACCCCTCACTGCCAGCACAGCCCAAGGGCAGGTGGGCGCTCACACAGCCTGACCTGGCCCACAGGGCCCATTCTCCTGGAAAAACTTCCCTTTCAACCCCCTGCTTGATGCCACAGGGCTGCTGATTCGGAGCGAGTGACAAAACCAAGAGCGCTTTGCTTATAGCTGCAGAAGCATCCGTCTTCTGCAAAACTATTGGCAAATAAGCGCCGTGATAACATCACGCTTTGGCACGGAAGCTCTCACGGCTGATACGAGGGAGCTATTCATTCCATGAATATCTACGTGATATGCAAATTAGCGCAAGATAAAGACATTTATTGTGGTAACCAGAGAGCTATTTAGACAGGGCCAAACGCGGCCCTGACTCCAGGCCAGGCCACAGCAATTCGGCCTAGCAAAGAAACGGGCCTGTAAGTCTCACCTCACTCACCTGCCGCCGTGACTCACATCCTCCCAAGTCACCCCACATCCTTCCTGCACCATTAGCGCTGTTAGCCTGCAGCTTTCATGAGCGCGGCCGTTATCTCTCCTCACTAAACCATATCAAGACTTCGGTTTTGCCTCAGCAACCAACAGAGAGCTGCCGGGAACATCCCAACCACATCCAAGATAGCTCAGAGGAGCCAGGTTTGTGATCTCGACAGGGTAGACCTACACAGGCAAGACATCTGGGTAAGTGGGACTGTCTTTCAGTACAGATTCCCAATTCCCATGGTTCCCTCCTTTGTCCCCTCTCCCCTTTTCAAGTATCAGTGGATTCATTCCAGCTTAGAGAAGAATATCCTGCAAAGCTTCACTACATTCCTGGTATTTCTGTGACCACCAAGCTCCCTGCAGGCCAAGGCACCAGGCAACTCCAGGTGGAGCGTCCTCAAAGCCAGAGCAGCCACCTGCGGCCACCACAGGTTTGTGCCCACTGCACACAAGTGCTGCTTGCACTCGGCCTTTGATCACTAAAACGGAGGTCACTGAACAGCTAAGGGCCTTGCACCTTTGGCCAGATGTCCTTGACTGTCGCAACACTAGATTAACAGAACTTCATGAGTCCATCAGAAACATAGAAGAATATACTGAAAATCCATGCTTACAGCAGACTTTTTCCATGTTCTTTACTTGCTATTAACACATTTTCCCTGCCTACATTCATTTGCTATGCCTCAAGTAAATAAACACAGGATTTTCTAGCAGACCCAAGGCAAGAATTTCATGTGCAATCAAAACTTGAGGCAGTTCAAGCAGGGCAGAGCAGAAGGGAAAGCGGTGGCTGCAATGAATTAGTTATGGCATGTCTGATGTGTCAGGTTTATTCTCTGCATGTATTTCTCCTCTGTGAAGGTGCAGCCAAACAGAAGCCACTAATGGGTCGGTAAATTTGCACTGTGCCAGGCCGAACTCCAAATACATGAGATCAGCAACTAACTGAAGGGGTGGACACTCTGCTGTATTTTATTTTTATGCATCTGCTTTACGTTTTTGTGAGTGTGACACTTAACAGAGCCTTTTTTGTAAAGAAAAAACGTTATGCCCAATCACATAAGCAATCTCCTGCAAGAACGGCTCAAATCACCTTTGTCAACAGTAAGTGGGTTTTGACACCGCAAGCACTTAGTGACATTGCTGAAATACACCGAGAGAAACACACACCAGCACCTGCATGGGTAATTGGAGGGTTTCGCAGGAGCAGGGGTTCAAATGAATACAGGGAGAACAAATTCTAGGTCTCGATTAAATGTCCCTTACCTCAAATGGCCTTAGAGCAAGGGAAGAAGGAGGGTCATTCTTTGAAGGGAGCAGTTACGCTCGATCCACCCACAACCTTAATGATGTCTCCTGATGTCTCCTGACCAGTGCCTGCCCACAGGAGGAGGCAGGAGCCTCCCCACTGCTTCCGACCCAGGTGAGGAGATGAGAGACTCCAGGGGCTCCTCCCTGGCACCACCACATGGGGCACCGGGTCCAACCTCTCCCATTCCAAGAGTCCTTCACACCGGTGGAACCAAGAGCACCAATTCCAGCAGACACTGACCTTCCAGCATCAGCCGCAGGGAAGCAGCACAAATACAAGGGCCAACTTCATCTCGGGCTCTGGAGGGGGACTTCCCTTTCAGAGTTAGTGACTTGTTAAACAAAGTTTTGCTGTAATTTGTGTGGAAACGTGAAGTCAGCAAATGCCAGCGGCAATGACAGGCGGATATAATGACAATTAGAGAGGTGTGTCCGGATGCTTGGGGCATGAGCAATGATAAACGCTTGGGAAACTTCACCTGCCCGGACTGGGACAGAGGTTGTGGCCTTGGAGGAAGAAAAAGGATCCGACGGTGCCTTAATTAAAAGGAAAAAAATAGGTCTAAACAGACATCCAAACAGTCCGGCCTCAGCAGGGAATAAAACTTACAGATTATGGGAATTAGTCTGAATCAGATCTCATTAAACAGACATAAAAAGAGTGGAGGAAGAAAGTACAAGCCAATGGTTACTGCAAGCATCTTTTTGTGGCTGGTGAGAAATCCAAATTATTTTCCCCTCATCATTCATTTGCACTCACAGGCTTTCCTAATGGATTTATCAGATCCCTGTTGTTCACCTTCTCCGAGCCATTTTGACTTTTAGGATGGATAACAATCCTCTCAATCTCCGAGGGGAAAGCAAACAGACATATACTTTGGTTGATTAAACGTTTAACATTAGCAACATCCATTACCACCATCAGCAGCTAGAGATGACTAACAAAGAAGAACATGAAATCACATTACGGCATTCAACAAACCTACAGAATTCACCACTTTTTACAGTCCTAAATAGCCTTCCCCACCAGCCCAGATCCCATCAGCCCATTCTTTCAGTGGTAAAAGCTGTTTTCTAGGCCACGGTGTTTTCCATTAATGCAATCTGATTTGCCACTGCGCTTGAGAAAGCTGAAGTGAAAGCGAGATGTAGAGAGGGAACACCTGTAACCCAGATAAAGTCTAAACCCCTTTATGTAGAGCAAGGGCAAAGAGCAGCTTGGAAAACCCCACGTGCAGTGACCCGCCTGTCCTCGCTGCAGGGGTAATGTCCAAGGAACTTGGTGTTATGACCATTTTAAATAAACACAGATATACCCCTTGGCAACTGATTAAAAAACACAAAGATCAAAACTTCCCCTATGGCTTCATGACCATTGCTCACACTTAGAAATGTATGACCTAGATAAATCTATTTCGTGCATTAGCTGATCTTTAGAAAGTTCTGGTCATTCAGAACACTGTATCTGTTCTCAATAAAACAAAGGAAACAAGACGACACAATGATATTGTGGAAGCTGTAACATGTTAATCCCACAGGATAAAACCTTGCCTGGATGTTTCTAAGAACCATCCTACCGTACACGAGGAGTGATGAAAGAACCAGTGGCATTTTTGATAGAGAAGATAATCACTCATAAGTAAGCAGCAAGCTAAACAAAATTTAACAAGCTCCATAAATCAATTAACATTCAAAACGCAAAATGGATGTAATGACTCACCACCGACTCGATCACTACTCATGAAAACATCTTAATAACAGAAGGTCCAAGTCTCCTCATGTTGACACCAATATAAATTAAAAGCAGCAAACTGAAATTCTGGTTATTAGAGGAGTCTCACCGATATAAAAGTCACAAGCCGGAGAGCCAGCCCCACGGGCTGCACCCCGAGCAGGCCGACAAGGAGTGGGATTTGTGCAATACCCTCAGTCTGCAGCTGGTGGTTACGAGTCGCTTCACAAGCTGGACTTGTTACAAGCCCCACACGTATGTGGCACTGCCATTCATAGACACCACACGGCCTCCGTGACCGTGGAAAAAGGCCATTAGGGCCTAAATATCCTCCCATATGTCAAAAAATTAGAGAGAACAGAATGTGGACTGGAAACCTCTGCATTATAAGCCAGCCTCACTGTTGGGGTGCGGGGCAGAGCAGAGGGAGGGTAATTCCCCATTTCTGCTTATTGCCCCGGTAAGACTTGCCACAATTCATTGCATGCAAGTCAGACTTAAAAGACACCTCTAATTGCAGACTTGCACCTGCATTGAGGTGTTTCCAAGTTACTGCAAGTCTGGAGAGAGGAAAAATGAGATCTGCTCCTGGTCTTCTAGATTTAAAAAAGAGGCTTTTTTAGAGCATAAAACAATCAATACACACAACACGCACATGGAAAGACACTGCTGTAGAGCTTCTTTATAAAGGCTGCTCCCGGTCTCAGGTGATACAGAGTGCATTAGTTTGGCAACACGATGAGGTGTCCTGGAAAGTCGGGGATGTCACCATGGGGCTGCTGTGAGCAGAGCGGGGACAGGGAATTAGGAGCAGCACCCACGTGTTTGCAAGGGGAATTTCAAGCCCGCTCAGTTGACACTGACTGGTTTGAGCCAAACCCCCAACCACAGCATGAGCTGGTAGGTTGGGTTTTAGCAACTGAGCAGATGCCATGGGCAGCCCGAGCTCAGCTTTCATTCTTGACCAGAGCAGAAGTTCCAAAATGAACCCGATACCCTTTGGAGATGGATATTGGCAGAAGGCATTTCCCCTGCCAGGCACAAAGCAGCCATTACTCCTTGCTTACACAGCTCCTGTATCAAAGCTAACCCCCAGCTCACAACATTAAGGAATTCACGCTCCGTGCCTGCCTGGAGCCCCGAGCGCCTTGGGAAGGGCCCAGTGCTGAAGCAAGTGCAGGAGCGTGTGAGTCAGAGGGGCTCCCAGAGCCCTCCCTGGGCTGCATCTGTCCATGGAAGGCTCTTCCAGGCCTGTCTTAGGGCAATCAGAAACTCAGTTTCTTTCCTCTTCCCACAGTCACAAGGGGATCATGCCCTTGAAGCCCCAGAGCAGGGAGTCATGTTCGGCTGCCCATTCTCGGCACAGGGGAGCCAGGACAGGCTACAAAACCTCTGCACGAGTTCCCAGGGGAAGCCAGTTGGGCAGAATCCGCTGGGAAGGCGCAGGACCTCCCTGCAAATAGAAGCTTAGGAACAAACAGTTGGACCAGAGGGGTTAGCAAGTGGTGAAACTAAGCAAATAAGCAAAAAAGGACTTAATAAAGGTGGGCTGATAGGCAGGGACTTCTCCTTGGGCCTCCCAGAGGTCCTGAAGTCTTGGCCAGGCTTCAGCCTTCTCCGAATGGGCTCGGACACCAGGTATCCAGCTGCCCGGACCCGCATTCGGGGCTCTGGGGAAATCAGAGCTATAGGGGTGGGAAAAAGCCCTTTCCCTCACATCAAAACCTCACTGAATAACGAGCCCCAGGTGAACAGGGCCACTGCAAATCCTGGCAGTGTAAAACAACCCGCTCTGCTGACAGCGCTGGAATAACCTCTGAGGCAAGGATCTCGAAACTGCTAATATTAAGATCAGTAGGATCTGCCAGTTACAAAAGGCACTTCTAGCTCCTTAAAAGCTAAAACCCTGTGATTTGCAGGAACTCATCTAGCTCAAATGAATAATCTCTCTTGTAGTTCACTAAGCTCATGAGTTTATGCTGGCAAACAAAATGAGTGTTGGAGGTTGATGTTAACTCTTTGATCTGGTAAACAAATCCTTGGTGAATTTACGTTCAATTACAATCCTTAAACTTATGACATCTACAGTACTGCACCAAGTTAGTGATAACTGCCAACTGCATGTAGGAAACATGCACTAATGTGCACAAGTTACACAAACCAACTGGCTCTATATAAATCTATATAGCATACTACGGCAGTTTTAGACATTTATTCCCATATATTTGTCAATACATAGATTGCAGTACTAGTTAAAATGCATAGTCCACTATTACTGGGAACTTTCCACTTTGGTGCACCGAAACAAAGTTGCTTTACTTGATTCTTGTGTGCATGCATATTCACAAATGCAGTTGTTGCTGCTGCTGAAATTTCATTTGCATGCAAAATAGCTCTGGTGCAAATTACCAATAACATAAGGGAGTCCATGAAATGTTAAAGACTTCAAAAGATGAGAGAAAGACTATTTGCATTTTGAGCCTGATCCAAAGCACATGAAAGTCAAGGGGAGTCTTTCCATTGGCCACAACAGATGTTCAGACTCAAGGAACTCCTGGTGCCAGTTGCTGACATAACAGCAGACCAGCAAGACCACAAAATCCACCTTCTGAAGAAGCTGAAGGTTAATTCTGATAAATACTGATGTGCTGCTTTTCATCATGCCAGTTGACTCTCAGCTTCTCTTGGGAAAACCTATGCTACATTTCCTGCTTTCTGCAGCACTTCTTCCCTTTCTGATCCACCAGCTCCATTCCCATCTTTACATCTACACATTTTTCTCCGTGGTTGACAGCTTTTAACTTCTTCTCCCCTCTACAGATACTTAACTGCACAATGTATTATTTAATTCTACCAAAGTGCTTTATGAGACAAGTACCTGTAAAGGACTCTCTAAATAGTGCCGAAATACAGGCTGTTGCAAGACGAGGGAGTATAACCATGCTCTGCATTCTCACCTTCCCCCCTGTAAACATACACAAATCCCTGGTTCACTACCTGCAGGTTTCCATCGGGGCAGCTTTTAGGGCTTAAAAACCTGGTAGTTCCTTTCATAATGCAGAGACAGGCAAGAGCAGCCAGCAGCTCGCTCGGGGCGACCAGCTTCACGAACCCGGCTCCAACGCTCGTCCTTCTGCTACGCCCGCCTGGCAACGCTGCTCTTCCTTGGGCTTAACCGTAGTAATAGCCAGGCAGAAAAAGCCTCTTCAAGCAAATGATGCAAAGCAGAATGTGGTGCAAAAAACAAAAGCAGCAAACACATACATACACACATCCCCCAAGAGACTGGGCTTGTACCAATGCTTCTTACTGCCAGAGAGAAAAATAATTCCAGATTCAGTTAAGCTCAAATAGTTAATTTGAGCCTTTAGAAAGGAGTATTTTACTGGCATCCCCCCAAATGAAATGCACTAGTAAAAGGAGGCCTCCTGTAGCACAAACATCATTAATGAAAGCCCATCTGTTTTATACCTTTCACCAGTAAACAAAATCAACCCCACTGCAACAGCCCAAAAAAACAGGTACTAAAATGTAGTGCACATTTTTCTTTCTCTGTACACTTCAAAGTCATAAGCACTCTTCATATTTCATGGTAAAAGGTTTTATTTCTTGGTTCCCACTGCTCAGGTAATGGTATCGTAACTCAAAGGTGGTGCAAGGCTTTATATAGCTCTGCCCTCGTAAACAATTTTAATATCCCCTCTCCACATCCCAGCAGACCCAGGGCCGTGCCCGGTATCTCCGTGGTCGGTACCTGCTTGCTGCTCCCCTCGGTCAGCAACGTGCAGCACGGCAGGATCAACCCGGGCTTCTGCCCGCGAGGGAGGCCCCTTTCCAACAAGGAGGGACACATTTGCCAAATAACTCCGCTGCGTGGAAGGGAGCACAAAATTAAGCCAAAATGGAGCACAGCTTAAAGCCAGGAGCTCAGTACTGTGCTTGCTGCATGCATCTATCTCAGCGCTGACCTGGGCCTGGACACGGGGTGATGGAAGCGGTGCAAGAGGAAGGAATGGGCACGGAGCAGCAGGAGGAAGGAACGGGCATGGAGCAGCACTCCTTAGGGACAAACTCTGGGCGCGCTGCCCTGCCACGTCCCTGCCAACAGCCACTCTCCAGGCCCCACTGCCAAGGGCTGCATCTGGGCTGCAACACGGCGAGCCTACAGCAGCGGTGCCCGGGTTTAGCTTGCTCTAAGGAGCCCCCAGTGAAAGCAATTCTCCCACGTCCCTGGACAATCCACCCTGGTGCTACAGATGCCCAAGGCTGTGAACATTCACCCCCAAGAGGTTTCCAGCTTCCAAACCTGTAAGTACCTCTGAAAAAGCAAGAAACACTTCATTTCTTAATAAACCCAAACGTCCAGCTCCTCAAAGTGAACTGAACACTAACAGCCCCTTCGTGCTGGTCAAGAGACCAAAGCCTCCCATCTGCCTACGTATCCAGGATCCAAGGTCTGGGCTACTTAGGAGGCACTGCTTAGTTATTTCAGTTATTTCCTTCTGAAATACGGCCAGAGTATACTAGCTGATGTGAAAGGAAAATCAGAATCCAGTATCTTCCAAACAGCCATTTTGAGGAACAAAATATAAAGTGCTCCCTTAGAGAAATTGTGTTTCCTCTTCTCACAGGTACTTACTTGTTACTGAAGGCCTTCGTGCAAGATTCATGACTGCTGAGCTCAGAGCACTAAAAAAATCTTTTGAGAAATCACACACTGACTGAAGTAGAGGAATCACAAACTAACACACAAAGAAAAACAGGTCAAATCTGCACTGAACAACCTTGGCAATGTCTTTTTCAATCTGTTTATAGAGCATCAGCCATGTATACAGGTCAAAAATTAATTTTAGGCCAGATTTCTACTGCTTTAAAGTTATTTACTGAAAAGAAATATGTCTAAGAGGACAGGGGATGATTTCCAGCAAATAGTTATGAGGTCCAATTTCCCCGAGTGTTCCTTTTGGATGAGTCATTCCCATCCACACCGCTGGGCTGACAACTTCCCCAATCCAGAATCAATTAGGGCACTAGCACCAGCCAGGTCCAAGTCTACAGAGAGCAAAAAACTCCTGGGAAAAATTACAGGTCATTTTCTGGTACCTGCCACTACTTTCTGCTAAATTAGGAAAGTGTTTTTCTAGCAAGCCTACAAAAAAAGCTTTTTCTATGTTTTATTTCACCAAACGGAAAGCACTAGGTAAGGTGCCAGAGCACCACATTTTCACCTTCCCTCCAGATGCGTTTTGAGAGGGCAAATTCTGCCCTCTGCTCTACTGGGACAGTGCCAAGTGAGACTGTCCAAGGTCTAATCAGACCCCAAAGCCCATCTCACAGGTGCTCCAAGCTCCGAGACAGAAAGGTGACCTTCTCCACCCTACCCACAAGGTGCTGTGACAATGGTGATGACAACACAGCAAAATTTTAGCAGAGTTTCCTTCCAAACAAGCAGCTTCCTCCTCGCCTCGCCCAGCTGACGGGCACTTCATCGCACCGGACAGAAGCGCAAATTACTCAGCACTTGATGAAACGGAGGCCTCACCTTTAATAACTGCACAGTCACAGTTCTCTTTACAGGGTCAGCCGGGACTGAGGAAGGGAGACTTTGCCGATTGGCAAACGTGTTTGTATTTCAAAGGGCAAACTACAAAGTCAAACAGAAGGCAGTGTTTGCTCACTTGGCCGCTTGGAGTTAACTTGGCCGCTTGGAATTCGCAGAATTCGCTGAACCACCCGCCCACGGAAAAAATGCCTGTCCTCTCTGCTGCTTTTTAGCTCAGGCTGCAGTACAGGTGTCCTGAGAGGTCCAATTACCACCACCTCTAAAAAGGTTTCCTGACTGTATGAAAACAATAGTAAAAAAGGCAGTTAGTATGGAAGTTTGGGCCACAGGGCTGCTCTAATTGCAGGAAAGCAGAAATCCATCTCCCACTCTACATCAGAGACCTACTGCCTCCCAATTTCACACCCCAATTACAGCTCCTCCGGAGCCAGAGTGACCAACTCGGAGCAGTCAGTGTCCAAGCGCAGCCTGACAGAACTGGAGCGCTCCACAAGGCCGCCTGCTGCTCCTCGGACACATCCCTATTAAACCGCAGGCAGTTCCCTGCCGTTCAGGCATTTCAGTGCTGGATCAGCCCTCCCGTCTCTCTGCTTCAGCCTCCAACAAGAACTAGCACTGAGGCCTTTCCACAGGGGCATCTCCTGGCCCTTTCCCAACGCCCCGCAGCTCACACACACAGGCTCTCCATCACCACCCAATTCCTTTCACCTTTCCTATGTGTCCCCCCACACAGACAGACCTTTGAACCACAGAAGTTCTTCCAAAGCAACGTGCTCCACCAGCCACATCTGCACAGTGCAAATATCTACACTGCACTCACCAAATTACCCTGACTTCGGTTAATGAGTATTGCACCCAGTGTTCAGACCCACTGGGATTTCTCCGAATGCAGCTGGGCATGACAGAGCTGCAGGTCTTGGATCAGCAGAGGGGAAAGATTCCCAACACGGAATGCCTTCCATAGCAAACTGCAAAACGAGCCCTGTTGCATTAAGTGTAACTATTGCTATCTGAGATTAAATATTACCTGGAAAGTACTCTCATTAAGTGGAGAGGCCTTGATTAATGAGCAGGTGGATTGCATACAGGGACTCAGACTCAATTTCAGCTGTCTTATTAGCTCTATGGTGGACACTTATGATCTCCACAAAAATAAATGAGCAAATCCAAGGACTAATTAGGAATGGACAAAATGTGTCAACCTAATAACTGTGTTTCAGCACTTCAGAGATTAGGGGGAAGTTGGCAGATGTGCAAAAGCAATGCTGGAGCCACAAAAAAGGAACAGCAACACAATCCAGTGGCTGTATTTTCTAGTATCTCCAGCGTGGAAAAACCACAAGGCGGCTCCAAGAAACAGTCTCTGTTTCAGAATGGTCATGGTGCAATTTGGATTATTGCAATTATTTGTTTGTTATTCTAACATTACAGCGGATACAGGCGAAGCTCTGCTAGCTTCCTAGAGCACTACTGAGACGTGCTAGCAAAGCAGCACCAAGCACTGCCAGGGGCAGCAAACCAGCAGGGATTGGCCTTCCCAAGGAGGCAAAGGCCTTTCCAGATGCAATGGGGACAGAAGTGGCTCCTTTTTTAACCAAACTGTGTCCAAAGCCATTTCCCAGAGCGTGAGGGGCTGTACGGACATTGCAGGACCACCCAAAGGTCTTGGGGGTGCCCACATCAAAACAGAGGGATTTGGCCACCAGAAAAGCAGTGGGGAGGGCAGAGCAGTCAACACCGTTCAGCAGCGAACAAGCAGGGGACACCACCACAGTGTGACAGGGGCTAGAGCAGCAGAACATGCCCGGGGGACCCCGGGGCCGCCTCCCTGGGGCGCGAGCCAGCCCCTCGGCAGCCAGGCTCCCCCAGCCCCTCGGCAGTCAGGCTCCCCCAGCCCCGTCCTGCTACACCCCGGGCATCCCGGGCAGCAGCAGGGACTGCCCACGCAGCCGCTC
>JAVCKT010026003.1:0-37125 GCA_032273925.1 Rhynchotus rufescens
CTAAATAAATGTATTCGAAAATTAAAAAAAAAAGCCTATTTAGATTTAATATAAGGTTTACAGGTACTCCCATGCTCATTTAATGCCACTGAGTGCAGCAACAATTAAAATTGGGTAAATAATAATATTTATCATTGAAAGGCTGGGGGGGATCATAATGGAAGCATGTTAGAGCACAGCATGGATACACCTCATGGATCGGGCAATTTAAATTATCCCTTGGTTTAAGCAGCCATTGCCACGTGCCCAGGCCACTCTGCGCCCTCCTCGAGTCCTTTAGTGCCCTCCCTAAGCGCCAACATACAGGACTGTCCCCCGCGAGACGGACCCGGCGCCGGAGAGCTCCGGGTGCCGCGGGAGCTCGGCGGCCTGGGGAGACGCGGCCGGGCCGGGGAGCTGCCGGCCCCGCGCGGCAGGAAAGCCCTGGCCCCGCAGGCCCGGCCCGCACCAGCCCCGCTCACGGCAACGGGCACTGCGGGAGGAGCTGCAGCCAGGGAACTCGTGGTTGAAGATAGGCCGGGAAAGACGTGCTTAAACGCAGCAGAAAGTAGGAATTGGCAAGGCTGTTTACTGTTGGAAGAGCATACGAAACTGCATATATCCCTTACTAGAATCCCCTAAACCTATAATGAAACGCCACATAAAGCAACATTAACACTGAATGTAAGCATAGCTTATGTTGCTTTTGAGGACTAACCACAAACGAGGGCCTATAGTGCGAGAAGGCATGGACCACTTCTGATCGCTGCTTAGGGCTCAGTTCATTCCAAAGCAGAAACACAGGGAACGAAAAATGACAGGTTGGAGCTTTTAAGGCTATTTGGCTGCTCTGTAAGAAGCTACAGAAGTCATCATACTGGCTCAAATAGACACATGCCACTCAAGGATGCACATTACTCATGCACAGTGACAGCTCTGTAAAGTTCACAATGGTATAAATAAAGTACATCTATAAGCCTACTGATACTAGCAGCCATACTGCATTTATTTTCTATTTTATGTGAGGAAAAACATATTATTCCTCCCTATACCTAATCTAGGAGACTGACTTTCTAAATTCCTCTGGAGGCAGAGAAACACAAATAGCTTGGCATGATTTTTAGCAACTCTGAGAAGAGATGAAATCAAAGTAAAAAGACTAAATCAAAATGTTTGAAAACACTGCACACTGTTTTTCAAAGACAGAGTAAATATTTTTGTAATATGATTGTAATGGGGTGTCATAGTGTAGCTAGTTCATATAAATTTTATTGCTTGACTGAAACATACTAATTATCCATGTCCTCCAACTTAAATGGTATTTACAGGGCCCAACATTTCTGCAGATAAAACCTTTATCCTTTTTTTATTAAGTATAAAGGCTAATAATTAAAAATTGAAATAAAAGATAATGAATACCTACACAGCTGTCTAAATAATTAATTCAGTCTTTAATATTTTCCTCAGCTAAATTTTCCATCCTAATAAAACTGCATTTTCTGTTATACTGAAAGAACCTTGGGCTTTTAAACCATAGCTAGCATGACTTTTACTTTGAGTTTGGCCATGATCTTAAAAATTAAGGGAAAAACTTTTTCTTTTTGATTTAATTCTACAGTACTCTAATGGAAAAAGGAGCAGGGCTGAGAGGAAGCAACTTCTCCTCTGCCCCTATGAAGAGCCGTGGCAGCAGAGCCCGAGACACAGCTCCCATCTGGAGTTTGGGTCCTTGTTCAGAGCCACCTCCCAGGCACAACACGGTGGTGCCTTCACATGAAGGCTGCTGGCCACGCTAACCAGAGCTGCACTGCACATGATTGCACATTCAGCAGTGCCCACGTGTTATTAAGAAACTGCAGTTCTCCCCAAGTCCCACCTGATACGGGCTGATTTAAACTTCACAAGGACTTTCAACACACAGGACCAAGACCTTTACTACACTCGTGCAGATGAGACTAATCTATGTGAGGAAACGGTGGGATGCAGAGAGGAAGGAGAATCTACCCGTTTTGTCAATAAATGTGTCAACACCACCAAGTACACTCCTGTGTCCTCCTTCAAAAGAACTGTTGCAGAACTCCCGCAATAAACTTCTCACTTGATGCTTAAAAGGTTACTTTTTGTACGACAAATAAATGTCTCCTTCCGCCACTGTTATGAATCAAATTAAGTAATATAAAGTCAAGGCTGCACATGACAGAGCCTATTAGGTCATCTGCTACAGCGCATCTTGATTGCTTCCTGCAGTCTCCTGCCCCTGCTTCAAATTACTCTTAAAAGTCTCAAAAATGGGGTTTCACCTTTTCATTCAAAAGCTTTTCTGGAATCAGAAATATCCAAATTCCAGGAAGTTATATTTATCTGCTATGTTATTTCTTTTCTAGACACTAAACCCCCTTTACTAATATTTTTACTATTTCTGCCATCATAGATGACTTTATTGGCTTACACCCAGGTCAAAAACCACTCCCTAACCCTTTGTATTAGGGTTTTTCCTTCCCATCTTTCTCTCAGATTCTTCTCCTCCTTCCTGTCCTAGCTTGTTTTCCTTCCCCAGATAGATCTCTCTTTCCTCCCTCTCTCCTATTAGCTTTATACCTGATGCTGCACTCTCTAACCTCAAAAGGTCTTCCTAACTACAAAGTACTTGGGCCTTCTGTATACTTTTATTATTTTTAGAACTTTCTTTTACTATTAAAAAAAAGGAAAAAAGAAAAAACATCACTTCTCATTATCATTTGGATGGTAACAGCACATTGGTTATATTTTGGGGAATAAAGTCAATGTAAGGATATTCAAAGCATGAGCACTGATATACGGCTACTTTTGTAGTATGTTGATTTTTAAATAAATCTAGACTGTTGCTAATGACAAACCACACAGGATTTTGCTGTATTAATAGGAAAAACAATGTGCAAAACAACTATCAAAGCACCAAGGGACTTGGATCAGCTTCCACAATGGATGTTACATTCCTGTTTAAACCACTAAAACACAACAGCATTGTGTCCGAGGAGCAGCATGCTAGTTTGCTTCACTGGAAATTTTCTCTTCTAGCAAAGCAAGTAAGCAATTATTTCCCAGGCTTACATATTTTTACTAATTCCCCACCAATTATATTCAGAAAAGATGGAAAGCAAGTAAAAGGAAGGAGTCAACATCATTCTGGATAAATCCTGGACAGCCACACAGGCAAGGCTGGAGAGTGCCAGCTTTCAATCGCAGTGCAGTGCCAGAAAGCCATTAATGAGCTATTTAACAGGTCCGTGTCCTCGTCTGCCGCCACCGAGCTCCAAAGAGCTCCTATAATAGCTGGAGCAGCCTCCCTGAAGCCAAGTTCCCTGCCCTTTGAGGTGTCCTGTGGGAACCGTGTAAAGGACAAGGCCATCACAGTAGGCAGCTCTTTTGTTGGTTTATTCATGCTCTTACCCCAACACTGATCACACAGAGATCCTTTGAAGGCGGATGGCTTGCACTGCACCTGACCTTTGTGGTTCCATTACTGACTCCACAACTCCTTTGCTAATGGACTGTTCTGCTCGAAAAGAGCATCTATATTCAGCCTGCCTATCTCCTCACATACCCTCCCAGCAATGCTAGTGAGCCTCAAGGGTCTGTCTCAAATCTTTATCCTGCCTGGAAGTCCTGCAATCTAAGTTACACCTATTCCCACTCTTCCTCTTTCCCAATCCCTGAACTACTTTAAACTTTATCCCAAATCCAAAGAATTCAAATTGCTCTCCCCTTTCCCACAGCATCTTTCATCTTCATATTCCTTTCCCTCTGCCTCCAGCCTTGGTATTAAGAAATTGCTCACTCGAAGATGGATAAAAAGGGGAAATTAAAACAGATGCTCAAGCAACTGTTATTTATGCTTCCTTTATCCCCATACAAGCCATCATGCGGAACCTCTAAACAGGACACGCACATCAAACAGCTTGATTCTGCTCAGCAATCCTTATCCCGTGACGTTCTAACAGGTTCTGCACAGTAGGAGTCCACGTTGCTGTTGGTGCTTCTGCTCAGCACGGAGGAGCAAGCCTGAACCACAGAACATGCTCCTTAAGTAGGTAGGAAGGAATAAGTAAATTATCCTCGTTTTATAGACAGGAGATTGAAGTACTGAACAAGCTAAGAAAAAAAATCATATCTTATGCCTGAAATGTCACATTTCTTCTCTAAAAAAAGCACTCACAAGACTAACATGCTTCTTTGCTTTTACTTGCTATGGTTTACTAGCTTTTAGTTTAATTTCTGTTAGACTTGTTAGATGTTGAAATGCAGAACTTTACATAGCTAAAGCACTAAGATAACACGTACTAGATCACCAAATGGGGGACAGTAAGTGACTTCAGGCACGTACTGAGATCTAACAGAACGTATCCCAAAAGAAATACAAGGACAGCATATGCTTTACAAAGGGAGGAGTAAGACCCCGAGAGATACTCACCGTTATAAGCAACGAAGATGCAGCAGCCGCAGAACGTGTACGTGTGGGTCTTCAGCACTTTACCTAGCCTGAAGAAGTATATCAAATAAAAGGAACTACCATGGAGACTAGAGGAGACAAAAGTTTAATGGCATGAATGCCACCTGTGGGGATTCCATGCCTCACTCTCTTTTAATAAAACTGGGCTGAAGAGCCTTTCTTTGGTCATTTAGAAAATGAGTTGCTGAAGGCAGGAACTGCCACTAACTGTATGTGTGTTGGCCAAACACAGACGAGTCCCAGCCCTGCTTAGGGTCTCTAGCAGCCTTTGTAATTCAGATAAGCAATAAATGATAGTTGGCTGTGAGGTCAACAGGACTATAGAAGCATTCACTGGGGTTGGTGATAGGTGTTTATTATTGCTGTTATTACAGTCTTGTAGCTATTAGTGACCTCGGATTAACTACTCCTGCTCCTTCTGCTTCCCCAGTTTCCATCTGGGAACCTTGCTTTCAGTTGCCCTATTTTTATGTTATTGCTTTACCCTCGAATTCCAAATTATTGTTTAAGATGAATTCATAGCTAGTTAATGTCTTACCAGGCAGGAGTTAAAATGAGGCAGAAGAGACTCTGAAGAATCCAGGAAAGCATTTGGCCCTACTTGAAGGACAAAAAAGCCACCCTGATGGAGATGAACCCAGGAGACTTAACATCAATCTAGGAGGTTTAAATGGTTGTTTATTTCCTATCTCAGAAGACAGAGAGAGAGAGAGACAACTTCTAGGTGAGAGAGTGTCAGGCAGTAGATGGGCCCTGCTAAGATAAGGAGTCAATTCTGAAATTTTACCCTGAGTGCCTGCAGTACCTGTCAAGGGCTAGCAGGAGGCAGAACTGGCCATATCGACATGCCCTCTTCTTTCAGAATATCCATGCCTTGATTTACACTTAGGTCTGTGGAGTTTTTAACTTTTTTTTTCCCCTTATGGCAAGGAAGGTTGAAAAAAACATAGATGTCTTTCAAATCTGTGTAGGAAAGGGCTTATTATTTTGCTCAGGTATGCTATACACAGCATCCTGAACCTTGGCAGTTTATTCCTTCCCACATTTAAATATACATCCCACCTTGAAATAAGCAAGAGATGAAGACAACTTTTTGCAGTGTTTCTCATTTCCATGCAGCGTGTAGTGTGATAAGCAAGTTAAAACAAAAAGTAATATTTGATATGTCAACAAAACCTCTTTCATTGTCAAATACTTCAAACTCCAACACAAGAAAATTTTAATAGGTTCTAAAATGTAAATATCTTGGGACAAGGTCAAGCAAGAGAGGTGGCAAATATTTGAATAATATACAATTCTGCTCAATGAAAAACAAGCAGTTGTGGATATTTGTGGAGTTTTTTTTCCCCCCCCCCGTTTGACTCTTTTGTTGTTGTTTTTGTCAATGCAATAGCAAAGGACAAATGCAGAAATCCATCCTGTATACAAATATTTTGAACATAAAAATCAATGTTTCTTTAACTATCATCCCTAGACTCTCCCACTAGTCCAATGCGTATTGACTTCAGATCTGATATCTTGTCCCTCTCCAATAACTGAAGGGAAAAAAAATTCTTGTAGTCCTCCAGTCCTCTGATTGTGGGAAACATCTATGCCCTGGAAACATCGCCTTCAACACAGGGCGAATATTGACAAGCTTTAGGGGAAATTCTTGTGTTTAAAAACAAATAGATGAATAAAACCACCACACACACATAGTATAAGGCATTGTACTGCAACAGCAAATCAGGCCATTAATTTTTTAAACACATGGCAAAAATCCTGTGCTCAAGGAATACATTGAACAAGTCGGACATCCAAGAAAGGAAAGTGGCCAACACTTCCAAAGTTCAAATAGTTCATTATTCAGCAGACATAAAAGTCCAGGGTCCTTAGGTAAAACTATACTACAACAAATAGGATTTTTGCCCGAGGTAGGACAAAATTGGGCCCCGTCATCTTTTGAAGCACACCAGCTTCCCCATGATAAATGCTTCATTTAGAAGCTGGTGCACAAAATATTAAGTGCTCTGATAGCAAAATAATGATGTTCAATACGCCTGCAGCCATACCATGTCCAACTGTGATCCCCCGGCTCACTCAAGCTAAGCCAGGTCAGCTGGGGTCAGCTGAATCAAATGCCTCTGGAGCCACGTGAGGCTGCAGAACTGTTTCGGGGGCGGCATTCGCGACACCACCTGCCTCCCCATCCGCAAAGCGGCCAAGAGTTCACTCTCCTTAACCTCGTTACTCTTACTCACTGTAAAAAATAGTTTAAATAGTTAAAACCTTTTGTTAAAGCTAAAGCTGATTATCACAGGCTGCAGAATCAGAGATTTTCCAGGTTTCAGGGGAATTAATGCACTAGCAAAAAGAATGACTGGTTCATGAGCTGTCACCCTCTGCCAACCAAAGCTATGGGTTTAATCCCTCCTGGTCAAGCAGCTCAGATGTCAATTACCAGGACACTCAACATCAAGGTCTCATGTTAGGGCAAATCCAAGTTAGAGGTAATTCTCGAGCAGTTGAAAGTCATTTCTTCATTGATAACACTTTCAGTAATGACTCTGTATCCAAAGGGAACACTAAAAAAAGTGAGACTGTCAAAGATGGTTCGATTTTCCTCCTCACCAACACGTTGATGGTAGATGTTATGTTAAGTTTTCCACTCTGTCCACTCTTAAAATCTTCGGTATCCTTTCAAAGCAGAGATGAAATGGCCTAGAGACCCACCAAGGTCTCTCGCACTGTTTAAATGGAAGCCAAACCAAAGCTTAGAAGTAATTTATGGAGCTGCTTTCTAATGCCTCGCAGATACCAATAGCTACATAAATCTCTGCTGAGACCAGGAGCAGCTGCTCGTATGGATCTCCTTCTCGCTGTTCCCAAAGGTTGCAACTAATAGCAGCTATTTGCAGGTGATCCGAGTACCAGCAAAGAAGCAGAGAAGAACCCTGATGAACCCTCCAAAAAATGCACCCCCAAACTACCACTTTCCAGATGAGACCAGACGGATTGGAGGTCTCACCTGTCCCCTCACATTTAATGGGAGGGGGGGAATGCCCTGTTTGAGATGGGCAATAAGGCCATTAGCAACAGCCTTCCCAAGAAACCTGCCCCTGGACAAAGGCACAAAGGAGAGCACATGAGCAGGCCCATCTGGCTAGACCCCATAACTCATGCTTGACACAAATTAATGCTTCGCGATTTTTGAAGAAGCAAAAGGGGACTCTTAAAATTCTGGATTAAACCAATGCAGGCAAATATACTCTGCTTCTCTGAAAATTTAAAGAGAGCATATCACAAATAAAGACAGAAATTACAAATTACTCTGCTTTACCCAACTCACAAACCTAAGTCATCCTGCCATTGAACTACACCCTCCTAACCAGGCAATAAAACTAGCCAGATATGCTCTCATGCCTGACATAATAAAAAATAAACGTTTTATGCTTAATCATTTAGCAAAAATTATGAATTGCATTTCTTGATAGGGCTTATGAGAAAAATTAATAAGATTTCCAAGATGCATTCAGGAGATAGTCCCATTTAAACACGAAAAAGAAACAGAGTTTTGATTCATCATTCTGCTAGGGCATCGCCCAGGCTCTAAATTGCCTCTGGATGATCAAAATACAGTATTCTTACTGCTACTGTATAATGAGAAATACAAACCACCAGTGCCTTTTATAATTAAGTCCATTAATAGCTGACTTCGGTGCATTTACAGGAAGATGAACAAAATCATGCTGATATTACCCTCACAGGGGAAAGTTGCATGTCTCTTCTCAGACAGTCTGTCTACAAATACCACATGTGGTAAGTGAAGTTGCAAGTAAATTTGTCTGAAACCAAGTAATGCCAGCTTCATCTCAAATAGTGTATTTCGCCTAGATTCACTATTATTATTTCTAATGGGCAAAGCCATGGCTGCAGAGTAGAGAGAACTTATATTTCAGTCAATACGTGTGTACCATTTAAAATCAATATCTATAGAAGATGAATTAAACCTCACTAGAAAATTACCAGTAAATACAGTCAATTATCAGATTTTTATATATTCATAGGACTAGTAGGACTAGTCATTGTCAAGATAAGCTATTCATTTAATGAATTACTGATTTATCCAGTAGCTGGAAATATTTAATCATAGAGCATGGAAAATCTATGAGAAGCTGTGAAGTCAATGTATGCCGGCCACAGAAAGTCATTACTTTTTAGGAAGAGAGCTATTCCACAAACTGAGCAGCCTCTGTATAAGCATCTCAGTTCACTTTATATATTTATAAATTAATTAGAATTTGTGATGACATCCTCAAAATATGTTCTAAAACAGAAGAGAAAGTAACTGGTTGCAAAAATGAACCCTATTTATATCCCTTTTCTATCATTACAAAAGCCTACTTGCATTAGGACTCCGTGCAGCTGCATTACAAATCAGGCTTGGTTTTTGCTTCCTTGGTTGTTTTTGTTTATTTATTTTACCAACATCAATGAGAGAGAATGAAATAAGATTTTTATTTTACTTTAAAAAAGTAATCAGCAGCCAACTGATACTGCCTCTCCAAATGCATGATATCCATTTCAGCTGCTCAGGCAGCATGCAATACTAAGAAGCTATGACACAATATATTCTATTTTTCCCTTCAAAAATCAAAAGATTATAGGATTTTTCCCCCCTGATTTTTTTTTAGCAGTATAGCTTTCCTGCAATAACAGCTTTATTCATAAAAACAATTTACCACCAATTTGTGTTCTGACTATAATACCCTTCTAGCAAGGACCTAGGTTGTAGAATCAAGAATTTACAACAAATCCAAATTTTTACTCTGTAAATCATAACGGAAATATTTGGAGACCCTGCTTAGCTAGAACCGTTGGCCTTATAGGCCACTCAGGCAGAACTGAGGATAAAGCTGATGAGATGCATTCATTCATCCTTCACCCACATGAAAAGGGGGAGAAAAAAAACAAACGCCAAAAAATTCGCTCTTTAGAAGCACCCAAAATTCCAGTGCTGAGAGGGCAGGACAAGCTCCCTGAAAAGCAAATCAAATATGAGCCCTGCACTCCCTAACAGCAAAGGTAATTGAATGTATCAAGTGAAAACAGGTACTGTAATAGCCATTATTAGCTCAGTATCTAAAACCTGTGAAAAATAACACAAAGAGCCTTACTCTGTTGCTGTCAAACACATGCTGGAACTAGTTCTTATTTTATTTGACCTTCTGACATGCATATATTGATACAAGGGCAGAGCAAAGGCAGTTTTAGGTCCATCTGTATTACAGTTACTGCTTGCTGCTAATCCCCCCAATGTTTTGATATGGCCAGTGGTTTTTCCCTTTTCCGAAAACATTACAAGCTCCTTTTATAAAACAATCTGATCAGCAAGACAGCACTGCACAATGAATTTCAAAGCACAAGAACCCTATTTTCTGGGTAAAACCAGCACACAACACTGCCACAGCTTCCTCAGACACCACCAGGCCTCCTCGTGGCTCCAAGGCCCGCTCTCTTCCAGGCCTTCCCTTCCACAAGGGCTGTGCGACAACCCACCGAGCTACGGTCACTTGAAGTGACCTACTGCAAAACATATCTAATCATGTGTAAGCACTTGGCACACATGAAATACCATGGCTTGTCTTCCCCTACTTTCCCCGGGTTTCTCAATGAGCTTAATGCAGCCCAACTTGGCTCTCCGTGCCATGGTTTGGAGGACGTGCACAGTCGGTTCCTGCTGCTCGACTGACATGTAGCAATTTGTGAAGACAAGGTATCGTGGAATCATCCAGCCATACCCTAACTCTGTCTTTTCTCTGTAAATGCACTTGTCAACTAAAATTAAATAAATCCCCCTTTTTAAATAAAATTACTTGCTAAGCGCAGGTTCCACAGGTTGTTCAGCTTGTAAGAAATGCTCCTCTCTCAAATTCAGGAAGTCTACTACAGAGGACCAAATATTCCCCTAAAAAAAGAGCTTTCCTGGAAAAATGAATTATTGAAATGATGATAATTTCTCTCCAGATGAATGTGAGTATCAGGATGCAGCTGTCTCAACAGATACAACCCTTGGCAATGAGCTCCCCGGTACTGCCTCTATTCGTTATCTCTGGAGCTTTGTGTCATTCCCTTCCTAATGGCCAAAAGACTGCAGGCCTGCAAGAAATGCCCCAGTAAAAACGTGGACCACATTTGCCAAACAGGTTTTCCCATTTACTCTATGCTGCTCCTGGCTGCTTCTTGCTGAATTGCTCCGCAGCCTTCCAGCTGACACAAGGATTCCTTCCCACCGCTCCTCCACAGTCAATGCTGCGCTATGCAGTGTGAAGCATGGAGGTTACCAGCTACATTGATTACAGACAGAAAAAGATTTATTTCTTTACTCGAGCTCGCTAATGAGTCTAAGCAAGGTTTTAGAGCAATAAAAGTCATTTTGAATGACTAAAAGATTTGTTTACTCACTGCACTATTTTTTAAAATAAATGCCAAATATCCGGTACTTTGCTTAAGAGCTCAAACTCAAGGAGGAGAGGAAGAATGCGAGTAAGCTAATGGTAAAGGGATTGTTGTTCTTTGCCAATGACTCTGCCCCAACGTAGAGCATGGCACGAGGACCAGGGCATAGCAAATCTGAAATATTAAATGCCATCATTTCTCTGTCAATAAAGCCATATTATGGAAGTTGTTATTCATTCGGAGTCTTTAACGCTCCTCACTCAGTACGAGGAATTTTTGTCTAACCAAAGCCATTCTGAGTGATGCACTAGGTTTTTCTATGGGTTGCCTTTTAATTAACATCTAACTTCAGATCTGTTTTCTTGCTGATTCACTGACTTAAAAACAGGAAAGAATTTACTCTTAGAATCACATTTTTAAAAATATTTAGATTTAACTGGTCAGTTTTGAATTTGATGTTGTTCAGACAGCATAGCAAATCTACAGTTTCTGGAAGGATTCAGCTGCCCTCCATGAAAAAAAGAGGACAAAATTAGTGAAGAATAGTTTGTTCCCTTGACAGCTACTGCTTTTAGCAATAACATTTCAGAGCTATACTACTACAATTTCAACTACAGGTTCTTATAAGGTGCCCCCCTCCCCTTACTATAACCATTCTATCACAGAGTACAGGATTAATAAAAAATCAGAGCCAGAAGCAACTATTCATTTGCTTCACTGTTTACATAAAATTGCTTTTTCTTAATGGCACCCCAAAAGGAAAGCAGCCTCCCAGTCAAATGAGTGCTCTCAGCTCCTGAAAAAACTTATACATTCCTATTGATTTCTAAGCTTCCTACTCACTGACTGTCAAACTTTCTAAAACGCTGACTTGAGAGATGAGGGTTCATAAGCTTCCTGACTCCTTTTGGACCGGTGCTAACACTTTTCTGAATCCTTCACCTTATTTACATTGGCTATTGGCCTTTCACCTGTCTCCATGATTTGCTTTCTCAGCTACAAGGGGCAGTTAACACTATAGGAATATCAAATGATTCACTATCTCTATTTCACAAACCAGCCGGAGAGAAAAAAAGCGTTATATAGACCTTGCTGGTGAGAAACCTGTGGCAGAGAGGTTAAGGACAAAGTTTCAAAGAGTGCTCTCTAGTTCTGGGATTCCTACAGAAGGGAACAAGAAGTTCTCAGCATACGAATGAGTGATGCCTCTAGTTAGAATTACAAGTGCTCAGACACCTCGAGCTGAGCTCACAAAACACAGAGCTGCAAAATGAGAGATGACTGACGCCCTGTGTCTCTCTCAGGCTTAACAAGGCTGCTCAGATGCAAGCCAAGAAGGAAAAGCAGGACCTCAGATGTTCGTTACCTAGGCTTTTGTACCAGTGCCCAGCACAACACAGGCAGACAGCATCCACAGAAATGCCCACAGCATCACGTACAACCTATGTAAAGCATCTATTCTGTCTCCTTTGCAAAGCTACAGACAAGGTGAGACATGAATATCTGCGCTGGTTCTTCCCACACTGTTTGGTGGTATCATCTGAGAGGAGAACGGGCAACGCTGCACCCAACCCCTAAGGGCTGCCTAAGCCTGTAGCAAGATCCAGCAACCATTTGCCAGACCTGAGCTTATAATATGGGGTTGCACCGCCTTCCTTCTCAGCCCCTGGGCAGCAGTTAACTTTCCCAGGGCACCCAATCCAAAATCCTAATCCCGCTGCCTTCCCCCCAGGCGCAGTTTTAAGCAATAACCACACTGCAAGAGCTCAGCCCCGCACCCTGCGCGCCGCAAGTGGCACGCATAGGGCAAGCACCAGGCTTCTCTATTTTCTCCTTGGCTTTGCAAAGCTTAAATCCTTCAGAAATTCCCTGTTCCCATTTTCCTCCCCATTTCAGCATACGCTACTTATGCGCCAGATGGGTTTTCCCCAAGCTCTCACACCACTAGTAAAACTGCAGCATTTTTTGTTAATTTATCACTGTATTAAAATATAAGAAGTGAACCATACACAGATAAAATGAATTATAGGTATGCCTCCCATACATCCTGTACATCATGCTAAGCAAAAGCTGTGTAGTGTTAACTGTCAAGCTGAGAAATAGCTGACATTTGTTATTTTAATTAATAGTTTACTTTGCTGAAATAAGCTTCTATCAGAAGCTATGACTTTTATTAAATGTTCACTACAGCATTATTTTCACAGATTGGGAGGCAAAAACTAATTTTCAAAACCGCTTCGCCCTACAAGGTCACCGCCAACAGCTTGAATGCACATGTCAAGGAGACATCTGCTTCAGAGATAGCAATCTATGTTAAGTGTGCATTATTTCAAAAATTTAAGATACTGTTCACTGGAAAAAATGATTATTCAGTAACTATGTACTTTTTAACTGGTGTTTAGAAGTAAAGATTTTTATCTTCTGTGGATTTGTTTTAATATTTCAAAACCACCACCTACACTTACACCTCAGCATGTGCCTTTGAAATCACAGAAAAGCATAACCATGGATGAACTCAGACTATCACTGATGTAGGTCATTACAAAATTACACAGTAAATTTATCCATTTGATTTGCCTGAGTATTTTGAGGTTACTCATGAGACCAGAAATTTCTCACTTCTCTTTTTATATGAAGTGGACTATCTCATTTTCAAGTAGACAAAGATACCTCATTTCAAACCAATGCCAGTACGTTTGTCAAAAGCAAAAACTTCCTAGCTATTCCCGAAATTCTTTATTTAGTAGTTTTACAAGGTGTATTGTCATGGATTTCAAAACAGCTTCATATCTAAAGAAAAGAAAATGCTTTGGAGAGCCAGACCTTTTATTGTGGTCTTACTCCACTTTAAGACCGTAGAGTCTTAAATTATCGTCATTAAAAACACCAATCTTGGGTTTTGCCATTGAAGTATGGAGATCATCAAATCAATTTATTTCTATGACTTATTTTGGGAGCGGGAGGAAGGGGGGTAGAAAGGAAGGTGTGTGTGGGGGGGTGTCTATCCTTCCAGTGACCAAAACTTGTGCTCCTACAATTGATCTGCCTCTTCATATCAATTGAAAGACTTAAATTCATTGACTTCAAGCTCTCCATGCTAGAAATAACAAGCCCAAATGTCTGCAAAGATGGAGTTTAACCACTGCTAGATAAGAGCCCATTGCTGAAGTGATTAAGCCATTGTCACAGTTAAAATACCACCCAGCACAAGCTAATATTTTGGATATTAGCTTGGACTCCGCACAGCATCAACACAGGGGCATCTTAGCCTGATTAGAAGACATTACTATTTGCTCTTAGGTATTTTATAGACTATTTTGTTTCTCCGAAGGCCAGGTTTTCTCACCACTGAGCTGGGTGAGTTTGCAAGGCACTGTTTTATTGCTTAGTTTACTCATTTGTCATTTATGCCCAGAGAGGAACTCCCAGATAAACCAAATTAAGCTCAGCTGTGAACGGCCAAGCCTGAGGAACATCCCCTTAGCTTTCAAGGAGGGCAGCAGTTTGCCCCCAGAGCCAACTACAGCCGTGGGGCTCTAGAACAATTTGTGGGTATCCACACTCTAACTGGATCGTCTTGCAGATAACTGATTGTTGAACCATGTCATTTACATCACTTGTTTCTCTGCATGTAAATGTTTTATTTGGTTATTAGTTCCTTCAGCCCAATGTCAACAACTTGCATTGTCTTTTCACAAGGACCTTGGAGTTTTTCTTATATTCGTTGGAACTGTCATGCGGTATTTAAAGTTCTAGAAAGTGAGGAACTTTCATATATGTCACTTTTTTTCATTTTATTTTTTGAAAAAAAGGACTATTTTTATGCATTTTGCAGGGTAGTAGTAAAGCTATTGAAATCAATTAGTTGGTTTGGTCTTAAAGACCCAAAAAAAGCAAGGTTTATGTAGAGAAAGAAATTAAATTAACATTGGAAAAATGGACAAGATCTTGGCTGCACAACAGCAAGGGTACATGCATAGGAGAAACAAATATGTATTTGCTCGAATGCAAATTCCCTTAGAGACGTAAGCACTAAAGACGTAAGCACTAAAACCTATTTCTTCTCTGCGCGGCCCACAGGCCCGGTGCCGTTTCTGCCGCCCTCGCCGGGCCTGCCCGGCCCCGGGGCCCACCCCGCTGC
Source organism: Rhynchotus rufescens (assembly GCA_032273925.1). Classification (NCBI taxonomy): domain Eukaryota; kingdom Metazoa; phylum Chordata; class Aves; order Tinamiformes; family Tinamidae; genus Rhynchotus; species Rhynchotus rufescens. The sequence goes on from JAVCKT010026003.1 coordinate 15,048, forward strand.
AGCTGAAGCCGGTGTCTGCCCAGCCAAGGCCGCAGCCTGCTGCTGTTGCCTTCATCTGTTCTTTGCCAACTGCCTGAGGGCACCGGTCTGGCTCGCGCGATACAGCAGTTGGGCCTGCGCTGGCTCCCCCACGCAAGGCTAGACCCAGCAAAGTCCCCGTGCTGACCACCCCAGGAAGGCGGCAGACCCGCTGAGCCAGCCCCACCAGAGAGGCTCAAGGAGCAGCAGCATCTGTCCCAGCAGCTTCCTTATTCTACATTCCTTTATTTTCCACACATACCAGCCAGTAGTATCTAAACTATCTGCCACCCCATAATTAATTATATTTTTACAAGAATAAGTCATGATTACTTTTATTAACAATATCAAACATTCCTGTTTCACATTAAGCCTCCATAATATATCAAAATATTACTATCAAGTTTAAAAACAAAGCATTGTTACTGGCATGTAAAATTAAAAAGTAAAAAAATATAAAGTAAAAATGAAAATGTCAATGAATACTTACTGACTGGATCTAAATACGATTTTAATATATAAATATCAGGAATCAAAAGAGTCAATAATACAGGTAGATAATTAGTCTTTTATCTACGTTTCCTCTACACTATCTATAAAATATATATACACACATAGAGTGCCTATTAACATCTGCAGATAACAAGATATTATTACCAATTTTTATAAATTATATAAAAATATGGTCAGGGTGGTCTTCTATCTTTGGAAACTTCATTTTCAATCTCTGGCAGTTTCTGTCAATTCAAACTGCACATCATTGCTTACTATTATCATACTGAATACTAAAACAAACATAGCAAAATGCCACAAAAAGAGAACCTAAGTGTAACAACAGACTTCTGATATTTGCTTTTAAATGATATTGTGTAAAATTGTTATGCATTTTTGAATAGGAAACAAAGGTGACATAGATCAGGTGCTATTGGAATATATTACTAAGTAGTAACACAGTAACATATTTAAATATATATGCACAGCATACCTAGATATGAAGTCAAAGATAAGATTCAAAGTAAAGGCAGGGAAGTAAGCAGCACCTGAATGGCTTATTTCATATTTCTAAATGCAAACCATTGTTGTTGCATTTTTCCATTTTTTCCCCCCATCAAGAACATAGTTTCTAACATTCTACTTAGTGTACATATTCCTTACCAATCACTTCAGCTTTATTCTTCTTCCATTCTCCTCTCCACCCTACCTTTCAAAACCTCATTTGTTTTGAAAAAAACACATGGAAATCACAATGTCTTTAAGGCCTGCCAACTATTAGGATGAAACTTAACAAATACTAAACAGAGGGAACTCGCATAAAGCACACTAATACAAGTAAAATATAAAAAAAAACCCTAGTGGTATGTGAGAAGCATACAAAATTACTTTACACATGTCCTTCAAAAAAGTTTAATACATAGTCAGGTCACATTATTGCACATCAAATTCTCTAGGTCTCTAGCTGCCAGTAGCAATTATCTGTAAGAGAACATATTGTCCCTCGTGACCAGCTATTGGGAATTTTTGAGTATACCTAAGCATAGCCTTGAGCAAAACTCCTACGGGGCATATTTGGAACAGAGCATTTCATTTGGATGAAATACCAAGGTTTCCGTGCAATATGTCTGTCTATATATTTATACATCTGTTTCAACATATTGATCTGTTTATCTGTTTACTTTAATTACATGAAATGGTTGCATTCAAATGTAAATAGTTCTCAATGTGAATATTTGGGTGAAGGGTTTTTAGAGGTACCTGGCTGCTCGTAGGGGAGCTCACGCTGCTCCCGGCCCGGGCGGCGCACGGCCGAGCGTGGGGACAAGGGCAGGACGAGCCCCTGGCGCCCTGCAGCCCAGGGCACCGCAGCAGGACAGCGTCTGCTACAGCACGACTGACAATCACAGACACCATCGGTGAAAAATGGGGACATCTTTATGGAAAAGGAACAAATTCCAGCATGCTGAGGGGAATAAAGTTCCCTAGTTCATCCTCTCTAAATGTGTACAAGGCAATTCAGCTTGCTAGAATTTGGGCCCTGCCTGGTCCATGCTAGTGGTCCCACAGCACACAAGAACCGCCAGGCTCTGGCAGTAAGAAACGGGGTAAACACAAAGCAAACTACCTAACAAATGAGATGAATTTAATTTCCATCTTGCTGCTTTTAAATGCGATTATGCTGCTCTCGCATGGAAATGCACTGGCACTTAAGTATATACCTTAACGCTAAGAATGGTAACTTGGTTTAATACTGTGCTTTCTGAAGTCTACACCTAAGTCTATAACAATTTTTCCATTGACTTGAGTGGCAACTAGCTTCATGTGTTATGCACACATATATATTGGGCTAGCACATTTTAAATGTACAACAATATAATGGGGAAAATAAGAAATCATTATTCAAATAGAGGTAAATTTTATCAGGAGGCAACTGTTTTATTTTCAAATACTTCTAGCAGCAGTAGATGATCGCTATTTTTCATTAACCCATTAGTTTAAATACATACAAGAGCAAGCATAGCAAAGATTTTGATAGCTTTTCTATGCACTTTATTACTGCAAAATAAAACAGCATTACAGCTTTGATAAATGAATCATTCTATGAGTTTTATAGCCCTCGTAGAACAAAAGTTGGTACTTTCTGGCTTTTAAATGACCATGAAATGTGGAAAAAAAAAAATAAAAAAGCTCAAATTCTCATCTCTGCTCTTAATACATTCATAGTCTTAACTAGTTTTCTTCTTTCCTGGATTTTTCCAAATCTATCCTATTTATCTGATTGGATTTCTGTTCCATCTTTCTACATATTACAGCTAATTAGTACCCCCTGATGAGAAACAGTCCACCGATGGAAAAAGCAGTTGGATAAGATCTACATTAACAAATGTAGTTCATTTAATATCATTTGTACTGCTGCATTATTAATAATACATAATTACCCTGTGCAGGCTGCAAGGGGGAAGAATAAAATCATTCATTAATTTCTTGGCCTTTGCAAAAAGAGGAGTCTATTTGCCAGGGAAAAAAAAAAGCAGTATTGGACTTTTGGACGTCCATTCATCAGTTCTGCATGTCATACATTCACTTTTTGCTTGGAAAGAAGTGCTGTATTTAAATGAGATCCTTAAACCAGCCCAAGTTACAGTAAGCGCTGGGCTGTCACTGGAACCCAAAGATGTTTTTCGGCAGGCACAGAGCTGGGCCACGTGGCAGGTCACTATCTCACAGGTGAAATGTCATTGGGGATGTTTTCAATGCATCCCAGTTCCGATCAGAAAAAGCCTATGGAATTTGCCATGCCCTACATCGAACTATATTTCCTTCCCAGTCTCTCATCTTCTTTCATTTACTCTCGTCTTTGCACATTGCGGAAATACAGATCTGCTTTATTGTTTTCTTTCCCTTTAGTCATTTACTTCCAAATCACCACAATAAAATTTTACACCAGCTACAAAATGCTGTAAGGGACTGCTAAATTGGAGACTATAATTACCTTTCAAGCTACACGCTAGAGTCCTCCAAACAGGAGTCAAAATCTCTCACTCCAGCAGAACTCTGCTCACTGCTGTGCGAGCTCAGTCTGCACAAGCCACAAATAACAGGCTGGATTTCTTTGGTCCTTGATGCAGTGTTATTAGAAATACCATATTATGAACCTTTGTAGAACTCTGATGTTCTAAAACCACTTGAGAGCTCAGACACTGAGCTCTGCATTTATACTTTTTTCCTATAAGCAAGTGTCAAGTCTCTACTAATACTGCCAGTGGTTTGCTCTGCATAGCCTTAAAGCAAGTCACACAGTTACAAGCTACTTGTTTGTTGGGAAAATACTTCTGGCTTGGGTGTATTTTTATGGTATTTTTATGTCATACTAATGTTTTCTAATGCATTAAGTAGGAGGCTAAAACTGATATTATGTGAAGATCATAAAACAGGTGGTTAATGACTGCACTGCTCATTCAAAATATTACTATCCCAGTGAAATTCTTTGCCTCAGGAACATAAATGAAAATATACAAAATTACTCATTGATCAAAACACAGTTGTGCTTCAGAACCAGAGCAAGGTAAATAAGAGTCAGAAAATATTACAAGGAAGAAGTGAATTACTGTTCTCTCATATAAAGGTAGCAGATGAGAGGACCTTGAAAGAGAAAGGGGCAAGAAAACGTGTAAGAGAGAAGTGTTTAAAAAAAGACAAAAATTGAAGCTGTGTATCTGAAAGGCAAGAATATTAGCTATAAAACAAAACTGTAGAAAAAAATAAGTCAAGAAAGAGCAGTTAAACTTGCCTTGAGAGAGAAGGCAAGTTTGAGAGGAACCACTAAAAACAGAGGCTTTGCAGGGAGCCGGGCTGAGGCTCAATGAGGGCAGCGCTGTCCTGAAGAGGGGGACAGTCACTGTGCAAGAGCAGCTCCATTCGGGATCAAAACGGGAAAACGCAGTCTCAGAATAAGGTGCTTGTCCCACTTCATGTGCCACATTTTTCCCTAAAAATTAGATATCTATATCGGCAAAAAGCCAAGCGGTCATGTGTGTGCACACTGCTCCCCTCTAAATTAATGCAACTATGCCTCTAATCCCCAAATTAAAAATACTCTACGTGCAAAGCCAATGAACTCTAATTATTTGACTGCCACCATCTCATTGGTGTAAAAAATGAAAGCAGTATATTCTACCAAATAAAATGGGAACCATAACTGTTGTACATTTCCTCCTTAATTTAGAAAACTCAAATAATGTCCTTTTTCCTAAGTATGTTCTCCACATCTGAAAGCTGCTGAAAATATTTATGTTCAACATATATTATATATTTAAATGTATATTAATAATACATTCCTAAACGTCCTAACGGGCCAGAAAGGCCTATAATTTATTTTCAATCACCAAGAGAATCAAAGTCAGTTTAACAGTGACATTCCCCTATGCAGTGCTCTCAGTCAGCATGTCCTAATTTCACTGCATTTACCAGAAGATGCCACAGAGGATTATGCCAACAGAAAGGGTAATAAACAGAATAAGCAGGTTAACAAATAGAAGTTTTCTATATGTCCAAAAAACTAGACCAATAACATGAAATGCAGAGGCCACCACTTTGCTCAGCCCAAGAGTGTCAGTGACAGCCAAGACCTCTCAGAGAGGAGAAAGTTGCAAGATGAGTCTAGCAAAGCCAAACGTAACTTATTTTTATCTAGTTGATTAAATATTTGAGAAGAATATGCAAGGGATACCATTTTGAAATTATCAGCTATTCCCTGTTTGAAAGCTACTTAAAAAGCAATTGAGACCAAGAAAAGCAAAAAGGAGGTTACCCCATCCCAAAGCATTCTCCATCTCTCTTCACCAAGAGGTGGAAAAACAAAGCCACGTGTCAACTCCTCCAATGAGCAGCCAACACAGATTATTTGAGGCTTATGTTTTCTTTTCAGGATTTCCCTGCACTCAGGTGCAGGGAGGCTGCACACAGCTGAGCAACAGAAATCGCACTTCACGATTCAGCAGCTCTGGTGCAGCTGGGCACCTCTGTTCTCCCAGACAATATCCTGATGTCCGGAGCTTGGCACAGACGAAGCAGTATTGAGCGTCAGCTTCACTACAGAAGCAAGGCCTCTTTTCTACATCTCTCCATTGCCTATGGGCAATGCTGAGCTTTGCACCACATCCCATCCCACCCTGTTCTCCTTTTCTTTCTATAGGGAAGCATATGAAGACCACAGTAATTGCAAGAACATATATATTGACCTGATTTTTTGGCCAAAAAAAAAAAATTTCTATGCTAATCTCAGTAGTGACTGCTCTGTGGTCCTATGTGCCACTGTCACTCTCCATTAAGTGAGGAGTATAATTTGTTCTGTTCATTAAATCTGTGCTTGGCAGTTCCCCTCAGCAGCAATACACCAGAGAAGACACTTTGGGGAGGAACGTAGCAAAACGGCCCGTGCAGTCCCGAGGAAGGGGATTTGCCGACCCAAGGGGCCTCTTCTCGGAGCTAGCACGTATCAATCCCTGTAACAAGTTCATTCATTCTCCCTTCATGGAGACACTGCTCCTGACAAAAAATACCTTACCCAGGAGATCTGTTTTGTGAACTGGATGGAAGGAAAGGAGCGGTGGAGCCCGAGTGCTCTGAAGAAAGTAAATCCACCAACACACGGTCCGAACCCGTTCGTGTGAAGCGCTCACACCACGACAGCAACCGTCTGCACATTTGGTTATGTATTTTTATGCTTGCACAGACCAACTGGGGTAGCAGTATTCTAATGTCTTTGAAGAAATGTATTTTTAATCAAGATGTCTATAGCTGCAACGTAAAGCAAACCCAGAGGATGAGGCACCTTCCCCTCCTCATCCTCCCCACGCAGCCTGCAAAGCTAACTTAACCCAGCATAACAACAGTGCAACAGGCAAACTGTCACACAAAGATTTAAAATGCAAGGAACTATATTGCTTTTGGAGGCAGAGAGGGGACAAAAATGCAGGAAATTTTGCATTTAGTAAAAAGGCTTCAGCAAGTGGAGCAAAACAACGCAATATTAAACCTAATACTGGTGATATTTCACAGATCTTGTTAGAAACTAGGGAGCAGGCTTTATTTGAACTTTGTTGCCCTTCTATTAGATTTTTTTTCAGAATTAATTTATTTCCTTGTAATTCTCATTATGTTTTTATTGCATTCACAGAACAGTCGAGCGCTTCTCTAACTAATTTAACACCTGTAAATTCCCATGGCTGCTAATGAAAGATTGTGTAGGCTACCAGATAAATTTCTAATTCATATTTCAAAGGTTGTGAGTTCAAATCCTAGTAAGGTTGCATTCATTAGTGTTTCTGTTAACTCTTTTCCATCTCTGAAGCTACAGATGGAATGAATACTATCAGTTTTTCCAAAAGTCATTTTTCCAAAGTGTCACACAAGAAAGAGAAGAAAATAAACCAAGACGACAGCACAGAACATCTCTGGTTTTTAAAGGGATACAGCCTTTCCTGCAATTAAGGGTATAATTGCTGAACTTCTGAATATTTCAAGCAAAAATAAATCCTCATTCACAGAAAACCATGAAAATCGTTTTTTTTCTTATACAGTGCAACTACAAAGCGAGGCTTTGTCTTCTTTCTGCCTTATTTTCTTGACAATATTTATCATTTAAACCTCTCCCTCAGTTTCCTCATCTCTAACATGAATGCAATATTTAAGGGCTCTTGAACTACGGGGTCAATAATCCTTTGCATATCTATGGGTATTTCCATTGGAATTTTAAAGCTAATAAATTAAATGCAATTCCAATGGGATCTTATCAGATTATTCCATTAGTTACAGGATTCCTAATGGAACAGCTTTCTGTATGCAAAGGATTGATTATATCTGAAAAACAGAAAATAATTTAACTATATCAGAAATACAGACCACTCAAAATGACCCTGTCCAATGAAACTTGGAATCAAGCACCTTTAATATTGCCCTTGACTAACATAATTTTAAATACATATTTTAGAGAGCAACATCCGTGCTATATTTAGACAGATAAGTACCTGCAACTGCTATCAGAAATAACTAAGCAAAATGTTTGAGGATTTTGTTAATACATTGCTCTGCGTATTAGATAATAGCTAAGAAGATGCATTTACTGAAAAACAGCACAGCCATTAAACCAATGAGTGATACACAAATACACAATATTTGATTAGCAAACAATAATCTAGATCCTCATTTCTTGATGAAAACTTTCTTTAAAAACAATTAATTTATCAGAGTAACATTTTCCTCACATGCACTTGCAACATGCAAATACTCCCTATTCTTATAGGAATTTCTAAGTCATGGCAATAAAGAATGAATCGTTTCTTTTGTTTACACTTTGCTTCCCAATCGCTTCTTAATGTATTTCCAATTAAAGCGTGACAAAACTCTACTGGGATTAAAAAGAATCCATTTAGACCCCCAAATCTATACTGTAATTATTTGAATTCAAAAAAAAAAAAATCCCACCCTTCCATATATATTTAAATACAGACACACACACACACACACACACACCCTAACTCGTATAGGATTTTTTGGAATAAACCTGAATCAACATTTAAATCAGTCTAAGAAAAAGTGAAAACATCAACTACAGAAACACCTGTAACTGGTAAGTTAAAACGCAGTTCGTTTTCTTGTTTGGCTTTCTCCTCAGCTCAGAGCAAAACTGCCCAGTAGCCCAGGGTCAGGGCCGAGAACACCTGCCTTGCCACAAACCCCGTAATAGCCCAAGAAATCCCGGGCGCCCTGGCTCTGCTGGAGCTGTTGGTGGACCCTGCACCTTAGTGCAGAGCAAGTCCTGCCCACAGAAGGCACCACACGAGGTGAGGAACCTCCTGACCTCCTTCTTGAGCACCCTAGAGCCCTGCTTTACACTGTGCCCCACATTTGGGCCACGTCTATAGCCCAAAGACACTTGCAGACCCTGCCAGGACCAGCCTCTGGCTAACAAGTTCCTCTCTGCTCAGTTTCTGGAGAAAAAAATAAAGTAGAAAACAGCTCCTCATATTTTCAAAGCCCTAACAACTCTAGAGACAGGAAGAGAGGGAGTTGACTTCTTGCAGCTGATCATAAACTCCATAGCAAAGAGAAAGAAGATTGAGGCCTTTATGCGGAATGTCAGGATTTATATATACACCAAGAGGGGCTGTCTTCAAAATCAGTCTCCAGGTAAAGCAAAAGCTCCATACCAGACTCTTCAGACAGAGCATTAGATTCAAGGTGCATAGGCTGAGGAGTCCCATCAATAGCATTTCTGCAACAACAACCTGCCAAGAAAGCCAGGGAGGCTCTGAAGAATGACAGGGCAGGGAATGGGAGAAAGAGCGTGTTCATCCATATGGTAACAACATTCACATGGCTCCTAGTAATGCGCAATAGGTAGTAATGCGCTTGAGAGGAAATCATTTTCAAATATATTGTCTCCAAATTCCTATGATTCATGCTAGCTTATCAACTCCTTGGGGCCAAATACTGCAGTCCCTTCTCAGTCCTCATTCAAACAAAATCTTCCTGGAGTTAATAGGAGCTTGCTTATATAAGGAGAAAGTGAAAAATATGAATAAAACAAGGATATAATTCACAGTATGCATAAAAATTTTGGTTATTCACACATTCAGCATGCAAATCATAATAAAAAGATGCTGTCCTACTGATGACCCAGTTTGCAAAATCTGTACACATTTATTAAGGCAGTTGAAGACCGTATGACCCAGCTGCCAGCTTGCACTGCACCAGGCGCCGGGTTGCCGGTCACTGCTGAGTCCCCCTCCCGCACCGCGAGCCTCCCTTCCCCTCACACACATGCTGCCTAACTTAAATTGGCACAAACATCTTGGGGGGAAAAAATACATCTGATTAGAACGAAAAACGTTCTGTTTTTGCTATGGTGCCATCACAAAAATAAGGGTTTTTTTTCCTCATTTTACCTTTTAACAACACAATTTGGGAATTATTCTGGAGAATTTGAGGGCTTCAGAATAATTCATCTCTCAAAAAAATCACTAACAAATATTTAGCTATTTTGCAGGTCATGTTTAATTCATTTTACTAAGCAAAAATGTTATTAGTACAGACACTTATAAAAATAATTAGGGTTGTTTTACTATTTGTAAACAATTTGTACTGAAGTTTTCCAACAATCATGAAAAGGACAAAGTAATTTCACAGAAGATGAAAATCAAACAGGCTGTTACTCATACTCCTTCTCTATCTTTTTTTCTTTCTGCTCTTTTCAAAGGAGACAGAAATCCCTACTAAACTTGAAAGACATGGATGCACCTGGGATTTCTGGGATTTGAGGGTCTTTTGCAATTAATCATCTCCCTGGGGAAGAAAGTGGGCCAGAGTGGTCTCCTGCATGTCTGCCAGTTCCAGCCCCTTCTGTCACAAAATTCTCCAAACTAATAAAATACAATAAAACCAAAAGGACCTCACATTTTCTCCAACATGTAACACTGCTTTTCTTCTTCTGCAATCATTTACTTGTATTTTCCCTTCACTCTGTGCTCCACCTCTTTTCCCCTATTTTCTGCTTGGGCGCAGCACTGCCAACACCTCCCCAAGCAGCACTTCCAGGCTTGTTGTCCCCTTGCTCTTCCCATCTCTCCTACCAGCAGGACCAGCTACAGGTTTTACTGAAAACTCTTTCCCCTTCTCTGCCCCCTTCTCCTTCTGCTTTTTGTCCAAGACATTAGTGCCTCTTTCTGCCTTCCTGTGCAAGAGACCAGCCCGTGCGCAGCGTGGGGGATTCATTCCAGTACAAGGCACCCATATATCGCCTTAACCCCCACACACGGGGCTATATATGCACATATGTGTGCGTGCATTTGTGCACGTGTGGCTCAAGATGTGGGTGCACATACAGATGCCAATTGACATCCGTTCTCCTAAACTCTATGACAGAAGGTGACATGCGCCAGCACCTTATCATTATTAAATTCTGTTTCCAAATCAAACCGTAAAAATATTTTGCCTTAAGCAAATTAAATGAAATACAGAAGCTCAGTATGAAATAGGAAATGTCTGCATCTGATATCTTCGAATCTGTTAGAGTCAGAACCCAAACTAGAACATGAGAACATCGTAAGTGACAGGATGATTATATTTTTAAATGGAAAGTAATTTCCAAACTGCCGAGTCCCACGATAGGATCTGTAGAGGGAGAGCAGCCCGATATTGGACTGCGCAGGTTAGTGAAGTCGCAGTCTGTCAACACGGGGCAGCTGCGCACGGGGAGGGCAGCAATCCATGGGGAACGAGGCAACTCCAGACAAGAACTGATGGGAAGGGAACAAAACCCTCTGCTGCGTTAAGGACAAGCAGGCAGATGCTGAAGAGCTCTGCTCAGCCTAAATGACTCTCAGCTGTGGAATCTCCATCTATCGCCGATACAAATGACATCTATAAATAAGTCACCATTAAAAACTTGGGCCTAATAATAGCAAATCAAATATTATGAGATTTGTCCATGTGTTCTCTTCACATGAGCAAATTTTAAATTTTTAACTCTTCCATGGAAGAGTTAATGAAAGAGTTAATGTCCATTTTTCAGAAGGCTACTTAGTTTATGCAATTTCTTTGCAATGAAACACCACAACTAAGAGGACTCTGCCTGGCACTAATTCGTCACTTTTACATTTTTCTGCTGCCTCTCTACTCTTCTCCCATCCTGCTGTTTTTCAGGACAAACTGCTATCTCAGGAGTCATGTTGGTCTTCAGCTACTAAGTCAACTATCTTTCACCTAAACTTGATTTACATTTTTTACTTCTCAGAGAAGGGCTTCTGTGGCTATAATAGTTCTGATTCTTGCTCCCGTATAATCCATTCTTTAAAAACATAAAGATGGCCTGAGATTTCTTAAGTGTAATATGAAATGGACTCTTGCATTAAATATTAGCCCAGGAGCATGCGACTTTTTTTTAAAACAGTGTTGACAACTAGTCATGATTCTCACCCCTTCACTCCGCGAGAGCTCGATGAAGTGCTGCACCTCCATTTGCCTTGAAAATAAGGGTTTCACCTTCGGAGCAGTCTGAGTTTTGGAGTCTGTATTAGGTAAAAGGGTGAAAAGAAGGAAAAAACAGTCTTACAGTTAAAGTTCTCTCAAGTCAGAGGGTTATAACCTGCAGCTCTGGTGCCACTAAGATTTAGGAGCAAAACACTGCATCCCATATGTGTTTGTTTTGCCCTTGAAACATGGAACCCCTTCCCCTGCTTTACATTTCCTCATTGCCCGCCCGTCTTTGATGACAAGAGCAGCAGCGACGCTCACCGAGGACAAGAGGGTAACCAGCGCCGGGCACAACGCAGAGCCCTGGCAGCAGCGATGCCACAACGAGAACTCACTTCACAAGTCATCTCACATTCATCTCCAGCAGTTCTGCAAACGGGAACTGTGTGCCAGGTGCTCTACGTTGAACAAGCAGGTCGGTCTTTCAGAAAGAAATAAGTATATGCGTAAACACACACCTCTCTCTCATAAGATCTAATATGGTGCTAATATTCCGTGGCACTTTTTTCCATCATTGCATCTAACGTGCCGACTACATTCAATTTAGCCTTCTGTCACCCCACTTCACTTCCACAGACATATAATTGTTATTACGTTTTCATCAATACCTAATTTACTTTGAAAACATAACAATCTCCGTCCACCTCTCAACAGGAAATGATTTTTGTTTCCTACCCACCATAGCACCACCGCTCCAATAATGAAATGTCTCCGGAATTACTGTCAGATGTGTTTCTCTCTGAAACGACATCATTACACAGCGCCCCATTACAGCCAGGTAGGAACAAAGGAATAACTTTTCAGAAGTCACATTTCTCAAACAAGACCTATTTACAATTCTAATAGTGCCATCGGCCAGACGCACGGCGAAGTGATGGTTTGTATCAGGCAGAACTCCTGTCAGGCCTTCGTTCTGTGCCACGGTCACCCAGGAAAAATACCAGAGATGTGAATTTGCCTTCTGTGATGTATTTATACACCGACTCCACTGCACAATCAAGAGGCTTCTGACTAGCAGAACACAAGCATGTTCAAGAGGTGGAAAATCAAGCAGAAAAGTAATTCTTGTCATTTTTCACAGTGAGACACCCTCTCACCTGCCGATTTTGCTACTTCTGTGGGAACAGAGCAGCAGTTTGGGCCATCAGACTCTGGGCTCCTGTGCCAGGGAGTCATGGCCAAGCGCCACATTGCAAGTGGACACAAACAAGTGGACACAAAGTGCAGAGAGAGCACTCACTAGCAGTGCCACCACCGTGACCACTAGCCAGCTGGGGGAACATTAGAAGGAACTGTGCACTGCTCCCACTTACTCTGTGAACTGAATCTTACCAGTTGATGTATTTATCCTCTATTTATGTGCATTTTCTAAGTAACTATTACCAAGACCTGAGTGGCTACGAGTGCTCTATGAAATGCAAGACTAACAAGTGGTAGATGACTAGCTCAAGAGGAGAGAGGTTGCTGTCCTAGGAGGGGTCTTGGCCATTTCCAGAAGCATTTTCGACAGGCTGCCCCTGCCTCTAAATGGGATTCCTGGCTTATGCCAGGGATGATATGTCTACCAGTAGGCAAAAAGTACCCACGTCACCCTGGGCAGTGTTCTAAAGTTTTGTAACTGCACATTTCTAAATGTCTAAATTTCTGTAAACGCACATTTTAGAAATGTGCATTACATGGTCAAATTCCTAAATCTCCTGCTTGTCCAGGACTTGGATCATACCAAACTACTCCTTGACTGAAGTCTCCAGGACAACTAGCATCTCCGCTTTGCACAGATCATTTTTAGACCTCACATGGAGCAAGCATGAACGAGCAACCTGATGAACTCTGTACTGTAACATACAGTCATTTCTAAGCAAGCAGTGTGTTCTAGAAAGTCTGAATGGTGCTAATATAGCAGGTGAGCTCTGCCTATGAAACGTAACAATCATCTCTTACAATATTTGTGCTTTGCTTATCGGAGGTGTGATAGCTGAACACTACATATTATTTCAAATTTGGCAATGAGTAATATAGGAAGATTAAAAAACAAAAATAATTTTACAGTTAAAATTGTTTTCCCTTGATAGTCTGGCTAGATTTTCTGCTGATAAAAAAAACAGAGCTTGTCAGAAATACCTTATTGGAGTTTTCAACAGAAGACTGTGAAAAAATACTTCCTCCTTTAGGGAAGCATTTTTGTTTTTCTTTTTCCCCTCCGTCACCTCCAGCCTTCAGTCGTGGTTATCTAACTTACTGCCACTACACTTCTAGATAATGAGTCTTCTATCTTCTCTAATAATAGGAATGAAATCAACTGATCCCTCTTCAGCCCCTCATTGAAAGCCTCCCTTCTGATGTGTCATCAAAGCAGCCCGGAGCAGCATTAAAACCGGAGCATTGAACACCCTGCAGTCCCGCAGCCTCGCCGCTCCCTCCTGCTGGATCCCGTGGCCGAGGACTGGAAAAGCCGCCCACGTTCCCCGGCTGCCTCCGACCGCAGCGGCCGCGCTCAGGGTGCCGTCCCGGGACGCGGGAACAGCGCTGAGGCAGCACGGGGACAGGGACAGCTGAGCGCGCCTTTCTCACAACAGAACCCAGCAGGGCGGCTGGCAAAGCCATCGCAGTACCCACCTGGTAGATCTTGCTTTATTAGGGTATTACTGCTCTTAAATTAGACCAGGAGGACTCCACATGTGTGATTTTTCTTTCACTCAAAAGCATACTGCTGTTTTGGAAAACATCCCAATCTGTACGGAACACTGAGAAATCCCAATCCATTAATACTTTTCCTTAGGAGTTAATTTCATCTCTGCCTAAGTCTATAAAAGGGTTCTTGCACGGAGGTCAACAGAGTTGAACTAAAGCTGTGCAAAATGTTCAAAGAGCCACATGAAACCATACAAAACTCACCAGGTCTAAGGTGTGCACTAATAATTTGAGCCAGCAGGGCTTTGCTCTGAATTTTATTGAGCTGAAGTACCTTTCATTAAAGTCAGAAATGTAATTTTTAGCACAATCTAGAATTGTACACATTTCTAGATGCTAATTAATGCCTTTTTTTTTTTCTTTTCTTTTTTTTTTTTTTTTCTTTTTAGATTTCCCCTGCTCTCTCTTTTTCAGGTTGAACATGGCAGCACCAAGCCGCTTGGTGAGACTGCTGGTTGCCCAGCTGGCAACTTCCACTTCCCAAAGGGAACATCCAGAAAGGAGCTGCGCACACCAACAAGAACACGAGGCAACTGTGGCCCTCACCGACTGCCGGGGCAGACCTGACCCCCTGCACACAGGTCCGGGCTTGGAGCAAGAGGGCTCCACTTCATTCCCTCTGACAAAGCAATTCAACGGTTGCAAATCCCTACTCTTTTCTACACCGCCTTTCCCTGCCTGCTTGTGTAACCCAGGGAAAAGTGCATTGGCGTTAACCCTTTATATGGGGTATATGAGAGCAACATATATACATATATGTGGTGCTAACAAAACTCCTAGAACAGCAATTCAAATTGGAAAAGTGCTACATGGATGGGTATGCCAGCCAACTTTCCCCCTGCTTCATTAGGGATTTGAGCCTACAACAAAACAGCAGCAAAGATCTAAGAAATGCTTTGTTTCCTCAGTGACTCACTTTATTAATAATTGACCTAAAAATCCTTCAGTATAACATCTGCCCTGTGCTCTCCTGATTACACCTGCAGAAGAAACAGTTTAACAGTCAAAAATCTGGTTCTCAGTTTGTATAAGAATTCCAGATTCACACAAAGTCAGAAAATATTTGGGTCTACCACTTATAGGCAGGAACTGGAACTCCAGGAATCTCCAGCTCATCTAAGTCCAGCTTTCACAGCAACCGCATGGATGCATAACTGAAGTCTACAGCACCAGCAGAATTCCTTATATAGGCAAAAAACACACACAAAACATGCTGGAAAGAGCTCTTTCGGAAGGCAGGAAATTTCAGGAAACACTAACCAGGACCAGATAAGCTAGAACAGCCAGGGGATGAGCTTGGCAATCTTTTTCCATCACTGTAATTTTTAATGCAAGCAGTTTTAACTCAAATTGCTAGAGACTTACTGTATTGAAATGCAAATTGAACTAAAAGTTCTGATAATAATTGAGCTTTTAAGACAAAATAGGATCAAGGAGATGAAAATGCTGCTATTGATTTTAGTGGAAGTATTGCATCTTTTAGAAAAATAAGACATTGTTGAATTTGATGAGGGCAATCAGAGCAAAAAGATGCAAGACATGAAGAAAAAAGCAACGTAGATGAACAACAAGTGGATGACCTCAAGAACTGAAGTAGTATGAGACACCTAAAATTGCTTAGTAAGGTAAAAGCTTAAAAATGATAATTATGAGTGACCATCAACAGTTAGCTCATGGTAAAATCAAGCAAGCACACTGCTGCAAAATGTGGTGTCATTTACTCCCCTAAAAGTCATGGTTCAATGTAAGCCTTGCTTTGAAAAAGTTATTTATTAGCAAAATTAAAACAATTCTCTTCTTGAACCTAGAGACACATACATAGTAACGTCTTGACTCCTGAATATTTAGGAAGACATGGACATCAAAATTTACTTAGCTTATTTTAAGGGTAGAACATTCAACATCTGTTTAAGAGCACAAAACTACACTAGTAAACAGTTTCTGACAAAAACGCTCACTGCTGTGTGAAACCCTCTCGCTGAAATCACCCTGAGGAGGAACAGGCAATTACCCCAGCTCATCACTGCTGGCACTTGGAAGCTGCCTTTTCCCCACAAAGGTCTGAGACACTAATCTTAATTTTGGGTCATTATCAGGGGGTCTTTTGCCTTTGGTTGTTTTGGGTTTTGTTTGTTTATTTGTTTTAAAAACAATAAAATCTCCCAATAGCCTGAGTCACCACTTGTGGCATTTCTCTGAACCTGGAAATTTTGTTTCTTTGCACAAACTCCACCCTCATGATACGCACAGAAAGCAGTGTTGAGGACAGGGCATCATGAGCAGCACGTATGCTCAGCACCCTGCTTCCCGCTCCATTCCAGAGCGGATTTGAACTGCAAACCACAGAAAAACAGATTCCACAGGATCTTCTTTTCTTCCACCCACATTTTCATTTCAAGCTTCAGCTCACAGAAACATTTTACAGGGAAAAAAAAAATAAACCCAACTTTTCCCAGTGCTTTTTTCCAGCTGATTGCTACTCCCTGCACCACCTACAAGCATCTGCTTCAGAGCTGACCCAAGGCAGCCAAGTCAGCAGAACCGCGGCCTCCCCATCCTCTGCAGCCAGGCAGACTCTGCACAAAGGAGCAAAGGTGACAGAGACAGCGGCCTAATAGGCCAAGGAGGGATACGTGGCAGCTCCCTGTGCCCCTCTGCTTTCGCAGCATGGGGGATTTGGGGCAAAGCTTTATGGTGCCAGGCTGATGAAGGATGGACTGGGCACACAGGACAAAATGCTGGGCCGGGACACGAGGGAGCGCCGAGCCCGCCACGCTAAAGCCACCGGCAAGAGCGCACACGTGTGAGGAGCTCGCCAAACTCCCGCTGCTCCACACCTATTGAAGTAACAGAAGACCAAGACCAAGCTTGACTCCTCCGTTCAACAAGCAGGCAAGCAAGCCAAGCGCCCAGGAGCCTCCAGGGAGCCAGCAGCACCTAAAGATCCCGCTGGACACCTTGACACCCCACTCTGCTCTTTGATCCTGCTCCCCATGGGCTCAGCTCCAGTCCCTAACTCCTCTTGCGTTTTCCTAATCCCACCTCTGCCATCCCTGCTTTGCAGCTCACCGCTGGCCAGCCGGCTTGACAGGCTCCTGCGCTGTCTGCTGGCTCCTGCCTTGCATCTGGGGCTCTTCGGAAGCCCCTCTCTGACCTACATTTATTCCATCAGCCCTGAATGGATGCATTAAAGTCCCTCGGGGTCCAAGATTTTTGAATATTTATCATGACCCCATTACTAACTTTCTACTCTGGCATTAGCCTGGCCTAACCCAAAAGCACGATCACCCCCATCGAGGCCATGACAGGATTCAGTTCTTTAAACCGCATTCTCCCTGGTGCCAACTTCCATGGTATCCGAAGTGCACCCAATCTCTTCATACCTCTACCACTTCCACCACTGATACAGAAGACAGCCTTGCTAGGCTCATCTCACTTGAGAGCGACACTTAATAGGGCCTTATCAAAGCTTTAGATCTATAGACCAGCCCTTTGAATGACAGTTTACAAATGATGACCCAAAAAGTACTTTGCAAATATGTCTTTGTTGATCTTTTAACAGAGGGGGAAAAAATAAGCCCCAGTGTCACTGCAACACTTGTCCCATGTAATGTCAGATATCAGCATAGGACAGGTAGTACTGTGGAAGCAACTCTTTCCTGAGAGAGTCATCGATCATAAAGGGCACTCCTGCATCCCCTCTAAATTACTTGCATTAAATTATTGTCATGTTTTCTTGTTCTACAATTCATCATAACAACTGCATTTAGAATTATTTTAAAACATTCATATTGTTTGACAATGAGTATTTTCATTAATGTAGAAATCATAAACAGTAATTAAAGTGATGCTCTCTTGGAAGAATCCCTCATTTCTCACAAACGTACAGAAATACAGAACAACCAAACTAACAAATGCTATTTCACCACTTTGCTTTTACTTTCAATAATTCATAAGTCTAATATTTACTCTATTACCTATGCAGTATAAATATTAATGGCACACCACTGCAAACTTTAGAGTACTTTCTGGACAGAAAAACAGCAGGGAACTTTTGCCCTTGTCCTGAAGGGAAAGCACAGTCACTATGATTTATGACAAAAATGACAAAATATTGTAATTACAGCTAATAGAACATTATTTTAAGGAAATATTTTACTAGTTTCTAAATGCATTACACAAATTTGAAAAATATGCAAGAAACACCTTAAAATTAGTGTATTACATGCAAGTAATTGCAATTTTTTTATTGCATTATAATGGTCTATGCTACACACACAATGTTTTCCATTTCACATATTGAACATCACAATGGAGTGGTAAAAATGAAGTTTATTCTGCACTTTGCCTGACAGATTAACTTCATCTTATTCTTAGAGGACGGGTTACATAAGTTGCATGGGGAAGAGCTGAAGGTGAAGTGCCTCCAACCTCTCTAGCTCTAAACAAATAAATAGGATTCTTTCCTCTGACTCTCCACAAAGCTTAAACAACATTCATTTCTGATTGCATGGAGTTAATCTATTCAAAGGCTTGGAAACTTCTAATGACTTGAATCACTAATTCACACTCAAAAGGGTCTTCTCTTTTCCTGGCATGACTACAAGAGGTGATTCATCTTGGGGTTCTTTTATGCAAAAATTCCATGCAACACAACTTAGTCACTTAAGCCACATTTAACATTTACACAGCACTGACAAAAAAAAGTTAATGAAACTAGCACTCTGTCACTCTGCCATTCTTTAAAGTGACATAAGTACCGGTTGAGAGATTGTTATCTTATACAAAGAACTGTATAAAACTGGACTTATCAACTAACATTTAATCTAGTTCATGCAGGCACTCCCCTCCCCCAGATTTTCTGCAGCTACAAGCAGAGCAAAACAGGCAGATATCTCACTTCCCCTCTGAAGCCATACATCTTTAAATGCATTTCTGACATTTAGACAGTTATTGACAGTTCCCTATTGACTGGAAGATGCCTGAGATGGGCACAATGCTCAGCTATCAACTATCTCTTTCACTGCCATCAGCAAGAATTCAAAAACCAAATCAAATATATATTAGCAGGTAAGTGAAATGTAGTGTTTCTGGCAACCTTGATGAGTTTTTGCTCTTTAATTTCATTGAGGTTTTCTCCCCTAAGTTTGGCCTTCTGATCAAAGCCCCAGGTGACAATAACACTACTGTAGCATGGAACCATCAGGATCCAAATCCCACTCTGCTTTGCACCACCAGGAATCCAAGGGAGTTGTGGCACTGTG
Organism: Rhynchotus rufescens; assembly: GCA_032273925.1. NCBI lineage: Eukaryota > Metazoa > Chordata > Aves > Tinamiformes > Tinamidae > Rhynchotus > Rhynchotus rufescens. The sequence continues at coordinate 34,550 of JAVCKT010026003.1, forward strand.
CACCCAGTCCAACAGCTGCCCATGAGTAGGAATTTTTATGCTAGGATGTTTCCAATGACCACAGTTCATCACCATGTGCTTCCAGCCACCCTGACTTGGGATGAGGTCTGGGCAGTGGAAGGGGACCTAATTCTGAAGTGATCCAAACTTCCACAGCAGCCAATAACAAAAATTCACATGGGAAATGCAGGAGGATGGGAGTTGTACAGGGGTTACCGCGTACTGAAGGAGCAAGAAACAAAGTTCCCAGTTTTAGCGTTTCCAGAAAGAAAGGAGCTTAACACTTCCTCTTCTGTTTGATGCTACATGTCATGGAAACGCTGTCCACCAGTAATGACACCAGGGAGCTGGGAAGAACAGGTGGGAAGGGAGACATTATCACATACTGCATCAGCTCTCCCGTCCCCTCAGAGACTCTCACACAATGCCTGGTAGAGTTCCAGCACCTGAAATTATTTAAAAAATTTAAAAAATCCTACTTATGTGTTTGTGGGGTTTTTTTTTGTTGTTGTTTTGTTTAAGAATCATTAGCCTTTAAACAGTACTTTTAGGGAAAGACAGAAAACTTTCCCTCACTCATGGCTGAAGACCTGATGAAGGAGAAAAGACTTGCTAAAACCTGCCAAAAACATTTGGATTTGGAAGAGGACGATTCCAGTCAGCGTTATCACACACAATATTAAACAGCACATCAGGCTTTCAGTGTGAATGTGGTAAAAACAGACGAGGTCTGCACATGAGGAGAGGAAAGTCGAGGAGGCCTCTCCCCGCACTGGGCTACGACTCCGTGACTACTCACGGAGCTCCGCGTCGCTGCCCGCGCCACCTCCTTCTCTGCAGCCGCATGGCTGGTGGCTTGGGGGGCCCTTCCAAAGCGGAGCAGGATGGAGCGCTCTGGCCGGGAAGGTGACCCGCTCCTCAGCGGCTGAAAGCACAGATCCCAGTTCAATTAACACGGCCAAAACAGCAGGCTTGGTGGGGACTCGTGTGGTGGGTACCGGCCCCTCAGCTGGGGCAGGCAGAGCAGGGGCTGCCCAACACGGAGACCTTCTCCCAAGGCAGGAGAGAGGGCTCTGTAGTTGGTGCAACATGAAGAATCGAGGCCATTCTAACAATCTATCTTCAGGGAACAGTGCCAAGGACCAGGCAGCCCCAACTTGGAACAGTGAAGACCTCTGAAGAAGTAAACAGAAGTCCTTCTATCAAAGTAGAGAAACTGGGCTGCAGTGCCAGCTTGGTAAAGCTCCAGGAGGTCTTTCTGCTCTGCATTAGAACCAAGAGAAAACAACCATCTGCTTGGCTCCTAGTGCCGCCCTACATGGTAGCGAGACTAGTAATTAGCAGGCTAGCCCAGCCACGCTCCGTTACAGAGGTGCTGTGGATGCCGCATCGTGGCTGCTCGCAGGCCCTCGTTTCGGTTTTCCTGCTCTCTAACCCTCACACCAGGCAAGTACTTAAGGGAGCTAATGAGCATTTTTGACTTAGCTCTCCGTGTAAACACTACTCTGGATGTAAAACACTTTTCATGGACTGCTCAAGTATAGAAAGACTAGCTTTCCTGGAGAAAGACTTGCGTGGAAAGCACTTGGAGCTGGTGCTGAGCAGGTGGAAGGGACACCAGCGCCCTAACCAAGTCTCCTATTCAGTATGTTCCGCAGGAGGTAAATAAAAGGATCGGATCATTAGAGGAGGGTTACGGACAGTTTCTACTGATCCTCCCAAGGATATTTAATTATTTATGGTTTCCTTGATTACATGTGCAAGGGGTCAGATCACTTTTGTAACAGCTAAGATTTTATGTCATTTTTCAACTGCCAAGGTAAATGATTATGGCTTTTTCCCCCCAGCACCAAATAGGCTATTGTTGTTAATGCACGTTATGTTAATAGAGTATGCAATATTAAGGAATATAAGATATTTATAACAAGTTATAATAGAGCTATGTCCTGAACAAATCAGATATAAATTTTTAATGAATTGGTCGCAAAGTCTATTAATTTAGTTATAGAGTACAAAACTAGCAAATACATTCACTCTCAGGCACTGAAGGACAGGAAAAATATTAGCCAGGGTCAAATGCTGTTGTACACTTCTGAAAGAAAAGAATAAGTTAGAAGGCTACATAGAGCTTAGCTTCATGAAGATGACTCCCAGCATCACTAAATACAAACAAAAAGCTTAGCTATTGTTTCCACAAGATGCTTCTCCATAATGATATAATGCTGAAAATATTTATTTGTAGAGTCTAGATGGCAGGAATTTCCTATGGGATTTAGCATACTTTATACTGAATAATACTATATCCATAGTCACAAAATTTTTGATTCCTTCGATGAAAAGACAGAAGGAAAGAGAACTATTGTCTTTTGCTTATGTGTGTACATATACATATAAAGACTTTTTGCATTATCAGTCCCAAGATTATTTCCTTGGGATATATTCTTCACAAAATTCTGTAGATTAGTTTTTAAGACTTTTAAAACTGTATCTCCCCCCTGCCCGAGGTAAAAAACCACACACAACACATTCAACTCAACTTGTGGAACAGAAGTCCCAAACAGAGCTGGAGTGACTTC
>JAVCKT010026005.1:10625-31545 GCA_032273925.1 Rhynchotus rufescens
TGGGTACGGGGCCCGCGGCGGGGCCGGTCCGGTCCGGGGCGGCGGGGCTGGCGGCGGCGCCCGCCGCGCCCGGCCCCTCACGGCCTCTCGTCCGCAGCGGCACGTGGGCGAGCTGGGCGGCGAGCGCGGCGCGGAGCGGCGGTCGGCGGCCGAGCAGAGCCCGCTCGAGGAGTTCCTGGCCACCGCCGAGCTGGCCGGGACGCGCTTCGTGGCCGGTGAGCGGCGGGGCCGGGGCGGCGGCCGGCGGGGCCCGCGCTCCGTGCGTCATGGTCGCTGCTCTCTCCCTCTCTGTCGCCCTTCCCGCAGAGCGCCTCAACATCCAGCTGGTTTCCACGCAGAGCCGCACGGGGCTCCTCTCGGCGCAGGAGGCCCAGCGCGTCCGGCAGCTGCACGCGGAGAACCGGCGCCTCCTGCGCATCCCTCGCAGGCGAGTCGGGGCCCGGAGCGGCGCCGGGCCCGCTGAGCCCAGCCCTTTGCGGGCCGCAGGCCGGACACAGCCCCTGCTCCCTCACACAGGGTTTGCCAAGCAAAGCGCTGGGCCCGCCTGGGCCTGGTCTAACCCGCAGCCCTGGGTGCCTCCTGTGGACCGGGCCCATCTGGGCCTGGTGCAGCCTGCAGCCCCAGGTGCTTCCTGCGGTAGCGGGGCCGCTGGCCGGGATGTGCGGGATTCCCACCCGCAGACTGGTGCTCTGTGCCCCTGCGCACTCCTCTGGCAGGTCATTCAGCAGCCCTGAGCTTGGTGCCCAGGGAGGTGAATTCCCTGCCTTAGGTACCCTGGAGATGCGATCGGGGAAAATGGGCTTCCGAGCTGTATTGTGTATGGGGTAGCATCGCATCATTTCAGATTGGGGAGTTCAGAGAGAGCGGGGTGCTTAGAGCTGCTGAAAATGGATGTGGGTAACTGGGGCTGTCTGGGTGCAGCTGTGCCCGTGCGTTGCCCGTGTCCTTCTTGGGAGGTGCTGCAGGAACTGCTGGTGTTGCTGGCTAGAGCCTCTGCCCGCTTCCCTAAACCGCGCTCCTTGCAGGCCGAACTGGGATAGGACGATGAGCGCGGAGGACCTGAAGCAAGCCGAGAGGGAGAGCTTTCTGGAATGGAGGCGACAGCTCGCCCAGTGAGTATCCCGCTTGTGCCTGTGGGCAGAAGCCAGTGGAGATGAAAGGAGCACGCGGCTGATTTTATCCTTTCTGGACCTAAAAGGGTAATTTGGCAGCTGCTCCCTGTAGTTTTTTTGAAAGTCTGGGTGTCCCAGCCACGTTATTTGGCCATGTGTACATGTTCTTGCTGTGTTCGTGTCAAAGTTCTTGTAGTACCTTCTTGTGCATCGTTCTGTCCTTTTTAAAATCATCATCTAGCCCATTAAAGAGAGCACATTCAGCGTTGCTGCTGCGATTACCTTCTGTTGGGGTGGGGTGCAACGTCCTGTCCTTTTCTGTTGTGCAGAGGGGTGATAAATCTGTGTCCTCAAAGAGCAGCAGTGCTGCTCTGATCGTCTGCTTTGGTGCTGCAGCCCTGTGTGCTGAAGCCCCGCGCTGCCTCTGTTGGCCTGTGAGCCTGGCTCTGGGCACCCAGCGGGAGCTGAGCTGGGCCGGGGTCCACGGCCCTGGTCACAGTGGCTCCGAGCTTGTTCAGCCCTCTTTCAAGTAGTGTTTCCCAGATGGTTTGTTTTTACCAGGTGCTTCCTGACTGCAGGCATTTGGGATATCTCCTCTGATCTCATCAGTACCGTGTCTCTGAAATACCAGAAGTTGTCAGTTGAAGAGCTTTCCTCTTTCCATCACTTATCACTTCTTCACTAGTATCATCAGGAGCTTTTGTGTTGCCACTGAGCACTGACGCTGTTTTACCTCAACACGTGGTTTGTTCATAAAACCATCAGAAATAGAATAGTAGAGTCTTAATTTTTGACAGCTTCCTCTGAAAGGAAAGTCTTCTGGATCTAAGAAAACATTGCTGTCACTCATCTGGCATGGTCCTAATGTGGTATCTTTCCTCTGCCTTTTATTTTTTTTTCTCTATAGCCTGGAGGAAGAAAAAAATTTAATTCTGACCCCATTTGAACGAAACTTAGAATTTTGGCGTCAACTTTGGAGAGTCATTGAAAGAAGGTAATAATATCACTCTTTGTTTTTGAAAGTTATTGTTTAATTTTTTTTTCCTGAATTGCACCTAAGCTTTTGAATTGAGTGTGAAGCGTTCAAGCACAAGAAGAATAAAATATTGAAGCATTACTATCTGTGCAATCAGTTCTGAAGTGGTTTTGTTTTGAAATGGTCAAAATATGTTGTTGGAAAGAACAGCAAATAATAATGCAATTTGGACTCTCAGCCGTGCAGTTCTGCTCGTAGGTCCCTGCATCTGTGAACCTCTGTTGACTCTCCAGCAGCTGCAGCTCTGGTCTCTTACAGCATCTCTGTGTGGGAGCTGCCTTTGAAAATGTCTTTTGCCAATATTAGCACTTGCCCCTCTCTCAGCCACACAGTTTCACCATGACGTGTAGGGGCAGGAGACAAGGGAGGACTGAGTAACGTTTGGAAAGAAAGAGCCTCTTGGTCGTTGGCCACTTGCCGGGCAGAGAGATTGCAGCAGTGTACAGAAGACAACAGCCTGTCACAGCACAGAAATAGCCTTGTTTGCTCCACAGAGCTGTAGTACAATGGGAGTGCTATCTGCTCCTTCAGTTTGACTGAGGCATTTCATTTCACTAGTAATTAAATTTGAGATCATCTCTTCTAATTTTCTTAAAATTGAAAAATACTTCACCAGTGAGGTCATGTGAGCTGATCCTTCACAGATGTGTCTTTGTATGGTCTCGCTGGTGCTCGCTGGGGTTTTGGCTGGCTGAAAGCTTGCTGAGGAGCATCCCCTGCTGTCTATCGTGATGTACATGTATCAGATGACTGGGATATGTTATGGTGAGGATGTTATCTCAGAACAGAATGGTAAAGTCATCCAGTCCCTTACCTTGCCAGGTAGATTTGGTCAGTTATCACCCTCTCCTTGTGATTACTTTAGGCTTGTTCCCAACACTGTGCCTCCCAGTACCACGGTGTCAGTTTTCTCTCATATTGATCTACTAATTTCTGTAATTGTTCAGCACCTCTTTGAACCCTTGTGGCCTATTAAATGACTCCCTCGGGGGTTTATTGATATTTATGTGCAGCTATCTGCCTAGTGAGGCTTAAAATTCTTAGAGTCCACCCATATTGTTTTGAAGCTGTTTTGAGTTATCAGAAATCCCTGCCAAACAAATAGAGCAGCTTGAGACAACCAGTATTTATCTCCCCTGAGAGATTCTAATGGAGGAATATTAATTTTTTAATCCCTCCTTTCTGAGAAGAAAAAGGGCTCCATGGATGCCCCTCCTACTTGAAGCTAGTGCATTTAATTTGTCTGTGGAAGGGATGAGTCTTGCTCATATATGTGCTGATTAAACTGGTGCCTGGACTTGGGAAGATGGTTCCTTAAAGCACTCTTGCAAGCACTGACTCCCTTGGGGAAACAATTGATCTGTTGAAGTGTGAGACTATTCTTTTGCTGCTCTATATTCTTAATGACAAGAGGAGCACAAACAAAATTTTCAAGATTGCAGTCAAGAAAAGCTTAGTATCTGTAGGTCATTTGTGGGGAATAATTTTGTCCATCTGGCTCTGTGTGTTAAGGGGAGAAGATAGTTCTAAATGCCTTAGAGAACTTCTCTCCTCTTCCTCTCTTTAACCTCTGAGTTGCAGTTGGGTATGCAAAGGGATTGAGATGAAATTGCATTATTACAGCTTTCAGTAACACAGTAAGTGATAGAAAACCAGTGCACTGGTTCTGCTGCCTGCTGAATATTCGTCTGGTGAGACTTAGGCACCTGCTTTCCTTGTTCCTGCCTTACGGGAGAATTAGCCAAGTGAGAAGAGCTGAAATATTTACAGCCATAAGGGCTTGTGGAATAACTGTGGCTCTGTTGATGCACTGAGAGGCTTTGTTAATTCAATAAAAATGCTTTGCATGCTAATGCAGTTGTCAGTTAACTGTTAAAACAATTAAACAATTAGAATTCAAAGCAAACCTAAAAGCAAATAATATGCAGTGTATTTTTGCTGTCTTTGTAACTGTAAGAAAGAGTATTTAATGAGGCTTTCTTTTGTTTTTGCAGTGATATTGTAGTGCAGATAGTAGATGCTAGAAACCCTCTCCTGTTTAGATGCCAAGATTTGGTAAGGAAACCACCACCTTCAATGTTGCCTTCATTTTATTTCTGGTAGCTCATGTGTCTGGTTGTTTCTATAACCCATACAGCCACATAATACTTTGAAACTGTCCTGATGTTCTGTCGAACTGGATGCAAGTGTTCCAGCATCATCCAATTATTTTTCTTCAAAGATTTTGATAACTGATGCAAAATATATTGTATTTTGAGGCAATTTTGCAGATAAGCTGACTTTTTTGTCGTCTTTCCTGCTTTCCTGCTACTGAGGAAACTTTAATTATAGTAGATACCAATCTTTTATTTCATCTTACGCTTCTCCTCGTTACCCACTTGAAGCATCCACACTTACAGACACTAAGTTCTGTTCTGTTTAATATCATAATTGAATAAAAATAGATAAGAGTTAGTGGTCTGAAGGAAAAACATCAAGAATTATTGAAGTGGTGACCTTGTAATGATAGATACAAGGTCATCTCTAGATAGAGTAGTCATACTCTACTGATAGATAGGGTATAAAACACCACATCACTCAATAGAAGTTTACTTAAATAGTTAATCTTAGGACCTTCTGCTGTGAGGTCCTGGTTATTATCTTAATAGCAGCCGTGACCTGTGTTCGGTGGTTGCATGCTCCACTTTGTGCTTGTAGCTCCTTGCAGCCCAACAAGCAGTAAGCTTAGAAGCTGAGCTGCATTCATGTGAAGCTGGATGAGGTTAACTTGCCTTGCTGCTTTAATAACATGTTGTGAGGAGGAGCCCAAGCCAGAGTACTAATTAATCCTTTTTTGTCTTCCTTTTTTTTCTTTTTTTTTTTCTTCAGGAAAATTATGTCAAGGAGGTCAGTAGCGACAAGGAGAACATGATCCTGATAAACAAAGCAGATTTGCTGAGTGAGGAGCAGCGGGCTGCTTGGGCCCATTTCTTCGAGAAGGAAGGTGTGAAGGTGGTGTTCTGGTCAGCCCTGGCGGAGTGCAGCCGGCTCGCAGGAGCAGCTAAGGTACCTTGGGGAGTGGGGATTGCCAGCCTCTCGTAACTTGGTTTGCAGTTATGCTCATGACATGACTGAGTTCATTTCTAGGAAGGGCACAGCCCTTTTCTTGGAGAAGAATTACTCTAGGGACCTATGCAGCTGTAAAGCAGCATTTTGTTAGATACAAAGACAAAAGGTAGGAGGGTTCTATGGTAAACAAAGGGATATGCCCTTCAGTCACTATTCCTAGTGCTCATGATTTCATTTTCAAGACTAAATAGATGATAAATTACATTGAACTAGAGTGTGAACTTGGGGCTAATGCTGAATAGCTGCACAAACAGCCCTAGCAGATCTGTTGGCCAATTTTGCATCCAGTTTTGGAATCCTTTCTAAGGGGGATGCTCTAGGGAACATCTCTGGGGTGGGAGGGATGTTTCTTAAGAGTTTTTCATAGTTACTTTAGGTTCTGTCTTTGCCTAGTGGAACAAACTGTGCTGCTGCAGCTTCACATTACATGTAAATAATCAATGCCCCCTTTAGGTTTTACTGTTTTTACTTGGTTATGGAATATCCCATATCCCTTTCTAGACATTCCCGGTCCGTACAGCTGACTCGCAATCCTCACATAAAATCCTTGTACAGATTTTTTTTTTTTAAAGCAAGAATGAAAGTGGTGGTTCTCTTGGTTTGTAGGGGTAAAAGAAAAGCTGAAATAACGTCTTGAAAAAGTCTTTTTAAGCATAAGTTATTTGCAGGGAAAAGATGTGAAGGGTTGGTCTGAAAGAAAAGAGAGCTTGGAAAAATGTTCATGACGATTTTTGACTTGAAACAAAATTTTTTTTTTAAGTTTTTCCCATTCCTGTTACTGAGAACACTTGTTAATTTTTCAGAAAAAATAAATATTTTGTAAGCTCTGCTACTGCTGTTTATAATGTTGTTCTGTGTTCACAGTTGTGCTTCTGGAGAAAGAGACTTTTAAACTACTTCACCATGAAGCTGATAATTGAAGCTAGTGTTTTCTTTAAGTTTCACCTCTGAAATACTGTTCACACAGGAACTAGACACCGAAGATGTAGCAGAGGACACAGGTGATTCTGAGGATGAAAGCTCCAGTGGAGAAGACGACGATAGACAAGATGGTGCAGAAAGCACATGCACAGACAGTGATTTCCAAACTAATAACGGAGTTCTGGCCAGTGATGATGATAGTAGTGATGAATATGAAGACTGTGAAGATGATGAAGAAGATGCCTGGCAAACCTGTTCTGAAGATGAAGGTGGGGGCAAAGTAAATACTACTGCCCCCAAAAGTATGGAAGATAATACTACTGGTGCTGCAGTGCAGTGTGGGGAGCAGGAGCTGAACAGGAATATCAGGAACTTCAGTCATCTAGTGCAAAGAGATGAACTGCTGGAGATATTCAAAACTATGCACAATGGACCAAGGGTGAAGATGGGGGAAGTAAATGTTGGGCTGGTGAGTAGAAGCTTGTACTTAAAATGGGAAATGGACTTGCTTTATATGAGTTTTAATTCCAACATTGACCCTGTAGTGCCTTTTTTTTTTTTCTTTATTGCAAGGATAAAAAAGACTAGCAAGTACAAATCATTGAGGATTTTGTGCATAAATTAATTCTACAGGTAGCTGGAACTCAGTATTCCAGCACTGCTTGACTTGTTAGTATTTTAATAAAATATCCTTGTGTCAGAGCTCTGCAAGTCTTCTGACGTAACCTTGTCTAATATTGTTATTGTTCTACTTTGTCATATAGGTGGGTTACCCCAATGTTGGCAAAAGTTCGACTATCAACACAATCCTTGGAAATAAGAAGGTGTCAGTGTCTGCTACGCCAGGCCGTACGAAGCACTTCCAGGTATTGCTAACAAAGAAGGTTGATTTCCCACCTTCTCCCCCTCCGTTTCTCAGTGGAACAGATCTTTATCATGAGATAGTTGCTACCATGTGGACTGGCTGAGAACTCTGCCAAGCTGAACTCTGCCTTCAGAGCTGGGTGGGAGAGGGAGACTTGATGTATATCGTTTGAAACTTGAATTCTTGCTTTCAAGCTCTTGCTGTAGTTTGAAAATGACTCATGAGAGGTGCTTTGCAATGGCAAATGTTTTCCGTGTCTTGTTTTTAGTTAGGTAGTTTGGGCCTCCTTTTCAACACCATTCTAGAGGAGAGAACCTCTGAAAGCTGCTCCTCTGAATAGTTGAGAGTCAGACTTCCCAGCTGTCCTGCCTCCTTGTGCACAGTTGGTGCCCTGAACACGTTCAGGGCTATTGCTGCTGCTGTTGTCCTGCTGATCAAACTGTTAATCTTGAGGTGGTGAGGCCAGTGCTGTTATAAGCAGCGTGGGGCTTTTTCACTTGTGTAGACCCCCACTCTTTTGAAGAGGTCAAATGCAATCAAAGGTTTCTGGAGAGATGGTCCTTCTGATAGGAAGTGACCCATCAGGCTAAAGAGCTGAAGCTCCTCCTGCCCCCATTAGACACTTGATTTGTGAACCTCAGAAGTTCTGCTGTATTACACATAAAACTACCTTATAGTAGGTAAGGTATATAAGGTAGTTCACTGACTTGGACAAGGTCTGTAGGTAAAGTTGCTGTTTATTCTTACTTGCAGCTTTGTTTCGTTTGCACGTCTAATTTATTTTATTTTTCTTCCTCTTTCCTGCATGGATGCTGCCTTGCTGTGGTGACATCGATGATTCTTACTGCTAGACCCTGTATGTGGAGCCTGGCCTGTGCCTCTGTGATTGCCCGGGTTTGGTGATGCCATCCTTCATCTCCACTAAGGCAGAGATGATTTGCTCTGGAATTCTGCCTATAGACCAGATGAGGGACCACGTCCCACCCATTTCTCTAATATCCTTTACCTGGGATTTTTAAAGGTGCCTGAAGGTGTTGGCTAGCAGGTAGCATGTTCCAGTTCTGATGAGCTATGTGTGCTAATATGCTGAAGGCTGTAGGGATGCACCCTGCTTAAAACAGGTTTGCTCTGTTGGTCTTGCACCTCCTCTTTCAAGTTTATCCCATTACTAGATTTGCATCTTTTCAGTTTGGTGAAAAATTCGAGAGTTACTCTTAACACATGTTCTTCAAGTTACTAGGGGAAGATTTCTTGTGTAGTAGAAAATCACCAGTTGGTTTCCTTCACTAGCTTATGTTTGCCAGCATATCCCACGAAACATTTTGGAAGCAACCTATGGAATAAGTATCATAAGACCCAGAGAAGATGAGGATCCAGATCGAAAGCCAACTGCTGAAGAACTGCTAACAGCATATGGATGTGAGTACTGGCCCCTTTAAAACCTATTCCTTGTGCAATATGGGTTGCTTCTGAACACAGAACTTTTTTATATGAAGTGTCTCAGGTTTGTCATGTTTTGAACTTCCCTGTTAGGACTTAACACCTTCCCTTCAGTAACTGAACTTTAACAGCTGAGCTCACTGTGTGTATTATAGTGGTGCTTTCCTGTTTTCATCTGACAGATGTGATTGTGATCAGAATGTCAATGAAAACGCCTGCCTGACTATCTAGTGTGCTGCCATATTCTTGAAGCTACCAGTGCTTTTGTGGCACTTGCATCCTCGTAGATACCTACTGTTAACCGTGCCTAGAATTAGACTTGGAAGAATGCAGGGAAAGTTTGTGGTCTTTGTCTCATGCCCCTTTGGACTTCTGAAATATTATTCTGTGATTCAATTAATCTTCTTTGGCCTTAAAAGTGGAAAATTAATAAAAGCCAACAGTTTTTGAGGAACTAGGGAGATATTAGATGGGCTAAGATGCATCTACAGTCTGCTTAGAGTTAGTGTTTGATTTTCTTTCATGTTTCCCCCGGCACTGCAAGCCTCTTTCTGACGGAGGTTTTGTGAGATGGTAGAGAAAATGTATATCTTTAAGTTGTATGTAGTATTAGTATACTGTATTTAGGCAGTAAAGAAGGATGTGTTCACTCCGTTGCTGTACTAACACAGAATGTGCTTCTGGATTTGTCTTCCAGACATGAGAGGCTTTATGACAGCTCATGGACAGCCAGACCAACCAAGATCAGCTCGATACGTGTTAAAAGATTACGTTAATGTAAGTGTCTTCTACTTTGGGGTTTACTTTCCTGATGGGAGGTGAATTAAAGATTTCTCTGAAGCATGAAGGAGGAAAATAAAGTGTATTATATTTTTTAAAGTTCTAAAGCAACAAATGGAATGTCCCCTGACAATTATCAAAACGCATGAACTGTGCTAAAAGTACCAACTAAATTATTTTATCTCTAAAATAGGCAGCAAATATCTTAAAGTTAACCCATTTTTACTAGCCGGTTCGGTATGTCATTAAGGACTGCAGTTCCATCTGAGTGCTATAATCCTGCATTCTTCTGCAGCACCTTCCAGCAACTTCCTGTGATTTTTCCAGCACTCCTGAGAATTTTGTAGTGTACATGTTTCAGTCTATCCAGTTGCAAGACAGTACTTTTGAGCAAAATAGTGCTTTGATTTAGCAGTGGAGGCAGTGAGCTGACAGGGAACAGAACCCAGGTTTCCTGACAGTTGATCTGATGTGAACCTCTGGACGTCAGGGCCCTTTTTAGCTTAGAAATTGATCTTTCCTCTTTGGATATTTCTCTCACCTTTTCTTTTTTGTTTGTTTGGGTTTTTTTGGGGGGGATGGGGTTGAGGGGGGCAGTTTGTTTTTTGTGTGTATGTTAATGATAACTGTGCCCTATTGCTTCCATAGGGGAAGCTGTTATATTGCCATCCACCTCCTGGTGTTGATCCAAATGATTTCCAGCACCAGTATGAAAGATGCCCAGAGCGCATAAATGTGCAGGCCAGCATAAAGATGAAGCCTGAGAAGAATACCAAAGTGAAGCAGATAGAAAATGTGGTGGATAAATCATTTTTCCATCAGGTAAGTTATGGAGGAATTTCTTTGGGAGTTTTAGAGCAGCACCGGGTTGTCACTGGGGAAAAAAAAAAAAAAAAAAATTTGGGAAGGAGATGCTAGGTTGAGTTAATAGATACTGTGAAATCTGCACATGTTTTTTACCTAAGATCTCTGGCTTTTTGTTTGTTTTTGTTATCTCCTAAATCACTGGGAAAGTCCTAGGTGACCAACAGAATAGCTAAAGAATTGAATATAGTTGATCTCAGAAGGTCAGCACGGTGATGCTTGTCATTATGGGCCTCACATCAACCTTGGACAAAACAGAAGCATGACTGGGAAGAGAGAAAAGCAAAGTAGGAGGTGTGATACAGAAACCAACAGGGACCGTGGTTTTGGAGTGGCAGATCCTTCAAAATAGCTTTCCTTTTTTTTGAGTCTAACCTAAGAAGCTTCCCTAACACAAATGACAATTGTTTTGATTCAGAAATTGAGATCAGATGGAAAAAAAAGGAATGAACTGATTTGCAACCCAGTTGAAAAATTTCAAAATAGAGTACAAACTGGGAATATCTTAAGCTTCTTGTGAGGTCCCACAGGGCTCTCTCTTTGCAGCTAGCTACTGAAAAACTTTATTAATGACTTAGAGCAAAATGTCAAATCCATCACTGTTTAAATTTGCATAAATTGCAAAGATTACAGTGGAGTAATTAGCAGTGAAGATCATGAGTATCACTGCTAGTGTGATCTGTTTTGCTGGATTGCCTGGACATGGAAAGAGTTTGTTTCAGCACAGCTAAAGATAGCCATGTGTTTAGGAACCAAGAATTCAGACCCTTTTTCCCAAGCAGTGGGCTGTATCCGAAAACTATGATCTGAAAAGCATTTTTGGGATTGCTAGACACGCTCTGGCTGCACAGAACACCAGCATGGCTGGCTGCGAGCCCCTACAGTGCCTCCCACGCTCCAGACTTGAGCAGGTTATTTTAGTCCCTGGTTTTCACAGACACCAGATTTATCTGCCAAGACCATTTGTTGTGTGCAAAGCAGAGGCTCTGAGACTCAGTTGTGGAGCTGTAGCTAATGTCTGTGGAAAATCAGTGTCCTGCAAACCATGTCTGCCTGCAGTAGCAGTGGACACTGAGGACGTGGTGCAGTGCAGCACGGCTCAGACAGAGCTGGAAAGTACTGGCAGGCTTTGACTTGAGTGCACAGCATGACCTTTCCTGCAGCCCTGGAGCTGGGGTCTGGGCAGGTCTTGTAGGGTTTGAGCTGGCCTGTGTCTGGTCTTGTTAGTTCCTTGCTTTTAAATGTCTTTTCACTGGGTGTCAATGGCTGTTTCTACTTCCAGGAGAACGTTCGTGCTCTGATGAAAGGCGTACGGGCTACGATGGGATACCGGCCTGGCAGCGGCCTTGTGTCTCTGACTGCACCCAATTCTGGGAATGTTGTAGGGAAACCCTGGAAAAAACATGGAAACAGGAACAAGAAAGAGAAAGTTCGCAGGATCACTAAGCACCTGGACGCCTAGCTATGGTGCTCTTTGCTGGTCGTCCCAGGGCAGGGACTGCACTGTCTTGCATGCATGAATTGAGGAAGAGGAAGAGGGCATCACTAGTTCACCTGAACCCTGTGCCATGGATTGATCCAGACAGAGGATGAGAACACGCTCTGATACTTGGAGTTCATCCCGTTTGTGAGGAAAAGAGACCTGGCCATTTGGGTCTCCTGGAGGTCGGCCAGCCCAGGCAGTTGGCTGTTGCTGAAAAGCCCTTTCAATAGGAGAAGATCAAGATGCCATCTCGGAATGGTTTTTCTTCTATAAAGAATGTGTTTTATAGCTGCTAGGATCAGACAAAGCACTATAAAACTGTTTAATTTTTTAAATAGTTGAATCTAAATGAATGGCATTTCTTACAATTTGAGACATTATCACTGCTAGCCTTTTTTAAAATTGTTCATTTGACAGAACACTTTAATATGTTGAAAAATAAGTAAAAGGATCTTTATTGCCCTCTTTCCTATCTGCTTTACCAGTCCTACTCTGAAATCCTGCACTGAAACCAGCCCCTGTGTGATCTGCCAGCTGAAGCCAGAGCAGAGCACTGTGAACCATGATGAGATTTATGTCAGTGCGAGGGAAATGCTGTTTTTATGTCCTTCACGCTGAGCTGGTATCACTTGTTTCTCTGTGTGACTTCTTGTTGGTGTTTTAAAGCTCTCACCCTCTGTGACTGGCAGAAACCTGGTGCTAATTTATCCTAAGACATATGTGAGTTTCTGTAAGCACCTATGTTCTGTCTCACTGAACTCTTATATACTGATCCAGTTGCAGAAGTGTCACAATTCCACACTTTTACGTGTGCATCACTATTTGGCACTAAAATGCTGTCCTGATTTGAGAGATGCACAATTTTCAGAGATTTAAGTTTGATTTATTCCTTGGTGGCCATGCTGAGGAAGTATTTATGTAGCTCGTCAGTGCTGTTCACCCCTAGCCCAGCACAGGCAGTGATGATGATGGTGCTGGTGAAACTTGCACAGGTGACTTGTGCCTTGCTTATTGGTGGTGAAGCAAAGCAACAGATGCATCTCTGATACAAGGCAGCATTCTCTTCTGTTTATTTGCACTTTTGTATTCTCCAGGCTTTAACCGTGGATGGATAGACCAAGGCAGCCCCTAAACAGAGCCACAGCAGCCTCGGGCCGTGCGGACAGGCTGTTCTTCAGCCTTGTGACCCTTTGTCTGCTCGCCCAGTACAACCCGTTTCACTGCCCTGTGTACATGAAGGGTCCCCTCACAGCAGAGCTCTCACCTTGGCTCCGCTTTCCCCTCTGAAGTTCCTAATTACAGAATTTGTGGGAGGGTATTTCCTTGCCAGCTGTAAAACTCAAGCCTAATTTTCTTGAACTAATGTGATCAATGTCATTTCGTGTTAATGTCCCCTAAAGGAAACTGGAGTCTCAGGAGAGATGAGGTCTCTTAGAGAAAAAGATTTTTCTTCCTTTGTTTCCTGAAAAAGATTGATTTGACCAAATCAATCTCTTACTAGATTTCTCTATCCTCCTCCTTGTAGTTGATGATTTGTGCTTTTATCCCTAATACTACTTTAGAGAACTGTTTAAGAATACCTTATTAGTCTTGTCCTTTTTGGGATCTTATCTGTTAAGTTTAAAACTTGGGGAGAATCCTTTATTCGAGTTATTTTAATATTTCTTTTATATTTCCCTCCTTTTAAAGCATTTTAAATTCTTAATTCATGTTGCACATACTTGAGTTTTTTTTCTTTGGCATTCCCCGCTTGTTCCTCCCAGCTGGATAGAGTTAGATCTCCGTGCGCTGCTTGCTGGGCCCTCTGTGTCCTGGTGTGCTCCCTTCTCAAGTCCCACAAGTAACTGAAATCCCCAAGACCTGCTGCTCTGGATGATTCTGCTTCTTGACCAGAAATCTCTGACCCTGAGAGCTGCCAACCCACGTGTGTTTGTGTGTGTAAATGGGGGATAGTATAAATATCCCTGAGCAGGCCGTGTTTGCCCAGCTGTGTTTCATGTGAGTTACTGCTGTGCTAGAAGACGCTTTCCTCAGTGGATGAGGACCCTAAAGAAGAGTTGTGGAGCCAAAGGCTTGTTGCTGTTTTATGCTGCTGTTGAGGAGCAGGCAGACTAGGTAAGAACACCAGGGATATGGCTAACTGGACACTTTCCTGTGGGGTTTTGGTCTGTTGCTGAGGCCCATGTGCCCTTCCCGTGCTGGGGAATGCTGGGCTGGCTGCAGAGCTGCTGGAGCAGCGCGAGCTGTGTGGAGCCGGCACGGTTGTCCCTGCGCCCGCGGAGGCCGAGCTGCGCCCGCGGAGGCCGAGCTGTGCCACGGCAGCCGCCAGCCCCTAAGGGTCTCTCCTGTCTGGGGGCTTTGCTTTAAGAACGACTGTTTATTTTCCTGGGTAACACGGTTACATGTTGCACTGATAACTGCTGATAAAGTTGAGAGCCAGTTTGGGGAATTTGGGAATGAATGGAGACCCTCTGCTCCTGCGCTTCTTGGCACTAAGGGCCTTCGGGATCTGGCTGGCTGGAAAAGACTCTCCTGAGCGGGTGCCATTCAGAGGGTCCCCACACGTGTGCGCTGGCGTCAGGCTGAGATCACTGTTCAGTCACTGTTGCAGCCTGTTCCAAAAACACTCAATTTGTTCCCTGCAAAGGCTGAAATCCTGCTTTCCTGCCGTTAGGGGACAGCCTTTGCAAGCTCGAGAACAGCTCTGGCCGCAGAAGCAACTGGTCCCCAGAGCTTGTTCCCAATCATTTCCAAGTTACGGATCCCCCTGCAAAGCCCCTGGTAGGGGTCTGGGCCTCCAGGCATTTCGATACCTGTGTCTGTGGCAAGCAGTATGTGAGCTAGTTGTTTCTGGATAGTTTCTAAGAAACTTGCTCAGTTTGGGGGGAATTGCCTACATTGGAGGTTGAAACAGCTGTGGAGGGCAAAGCAGCTCTTGCACTGGCCGAGTTCGAAGCTGTGTCCTGGGCCTGGCAGGATGCTGCTTCCAAAGTTTAAGTGTCTCCTTCCTGATCGTGCTGAAACACCGTGGCAGAACAGAGCACATTTCTGTGCCCATGCACCCAGCCATTCTGAATGCATGGGTATTTGACCATGGTAACTTGTTCTTACTGTTTTAATGCTGGATTGCATTTTTTTCTCTGTCTCCTCACAGCTCATTTCTGTTTCCATGTGCTTTCCATCACCTGGCCCAAGCACATTCCTCCTTTCCCACATGCCTGTAAGGAGCAACACTGGGTTCTGCTTCCCTACTCTTCAGCACAGGAGCTTTAGTCCAGGTCTATTCCTTTTGCAGCAAAAATAGTAGGAAGCCTTAAACTCAGAACAGGTATGGAGATCTGCTGGCTTGCTCTGTCCTGGACTGCTGGAAGCGAGGCAAGGACCAGATCTCGAGGGAATACCAGAGCTTAAGATCTCAGTGCTACATGCCTGAGGTGCCTGAGAGACGCATTGAGGGAGGTTACAGGGAGGACAAGAGGAAAAGAAACCATTCAGAGGAACTCTTTGTCACAGTTTGGTTCTTGTTGCAGTTATGGGAAAGGGATCTGTCCCTTGGATTGTATCAATGTGGAAGGAGTCCACTTGCTGAGTGCAGTAGCTTGGGTTTATATTGCTGGAAAGGAGCTGGAAAAGCTCCCTTGTGAACCCCAGCCCTTTGTCCCTTTGGAGTCATAACAGTCCAGACAAAGAGACAGAAACGTTTTCATATCCCTAACGGGAAGTTACCAAATTCTCATGACGCTTTTGCTGCCTGCAGAGAAAAGAAAAAGGAAGCTGAAAGTCCCTGTAGAGCTGTTTTCTGTTGGCCTAGGTTAGTGAAACGCTGAGTTTGATCTGGGGCTTCAGGTCTTTCCCTCCCTCCATCACATCCCTCCTTTCTCTCTCTCTCTCTCTCTCTCTTTTTTTTTCTTTTTTTCTTTTTTTCTTTTTTTCCTTTTTTTTTCTCCCCTCTCCTGGTGTCCCTGGAAGGGAAGGGGCAATAGGAAAGGCCACCGAGAGCTTGGTGGCTCTCAGAAGTGGCTGTGCTCATGGTGGTGCAGGCAGGTGCTCAGGTAAACCTGGGTGTCAAGAACTAGGTCCCAAGAAAAGGAGTCCTCTCTGCTGAAGCACCCTGCAGTTCAGTTAATCGCCTGCTTTCTGTGCTCCTGAGTCCATCCTACATGTTGGCTGGTGGGGAATATGACAAGGCTGCAGAAGACTGGAAACTGCAATCTGAGCTACTTGGAGCTTTGTATGCCTTGTGGAGAAGGGGAGAAATGGGTGATTTCTAGTTTCAAACCTGCCCGGTTTCCCCATTCAGGACAGAGAAGGAGTCAATTCTGTAAGGCTACATGCAGCCAAGGGGAGCAGTGATCTCCTTAGGGCTCCCTTGCCCCTGGGTGCACAACAAGGTGATCCTTCCTCCTTACAGTGGGACTATGAAGATGTGACCGTGCAGCGGGGCCGGCCCAGCCCTGCTGTTCAACGTCCCCTGCTCAGGAGCAGCTCGGTGCTGTGCTCGGGTCCCGGCGGACAACGTGCAGCCTCTCTGTGACTTCCCGGGCAAGCAGCAGTGGGCAGCCTGAGGACACAGTGGAAGCTGCTTCCTCTGGAATTTTCTGGGAAAAGGTGATAAATGCTGGGCCTCAATGCCAGGTGTCTTTCCCAGAGAACTTCCCCGGGGAAGCAGACACCTCTTGGTGTCTCGTTTTGCCCTTGTCTTGCTGCAGGAAGTTGCATGGCTCCCGTTCCCTGGTGCTGCTTGGGACTGCAGAACGGGGAGATGCACCCCCCAGCTGTGTTTAGACCAGCGGTCTCCTTCGGCTGGGCTGGTGTTTTCTCCAGCACTTGGTGCTACGAGTCCCAGCTAAATAGCACATCCCAGTAAGGCTCTGCAGACTCTAAAAATGAAGCCTGCTGATCTGCCCAGCAAGGCAGGAAAGGAGGACAGTTCCCACCAAGGCCTTCTGCAGGGGCCTGTAACACTTTCCATTCGTCTCCAGGCTTCGAAATATCAGTGTTGCAAGCCAGGATTAGTATCATACAGACCCATGTGAAAGGTAGGTGCTATATAGCAGGACCTTGACCCAACTCACAGAGTATGACCTACCTGGAAGGCACTGTTGGCAACCACAGTGACAATGCTGGGAATTCCTTGAATGGGAAGGCCTAGTCAAAGCTGAACTTGGTGCCCTGAGATGGTTTCTGTCTCCAAAGCCATGTGGTGCAGACCAGAGGAAGCTGCAGAAACATGAAAGCCCATGCGAAGGTGAGGAGGAAGCAGCCAGTTTGCATTCTTGGTGTTGGACATGTTCAGATACCTTAGGGCCATGCAAGCGAAGCTGCAGCTGCAGCGCGTGGGATCCCCAGGACCCTGCAGCCCACTCTGCTGCATTCGCTGCACATGAAGCTGCTTGGCTAGAGCCTCACGTGCATCTTTCAGTGCTGCAGTGTGCCCGTCCTGCACCTGGATGCTGCCAGGGGGAGCACAAGGCTGGACATCATCCCTGAGCAGAGCTGTGCAGGTGGGTCCAGCACGGGGATTCTGGGGCCTGCCTGGCTGCTCTTCTGTTCCTCTTTGTTACAGAGCACTGAGGAAGAGAAGAGCCTCGTACACACGGGAGGGATGAAGAACTGCCCTGAGATGGGCAGTGGCAGCTCCTATAAGGAGCAGGGCAGGGAAAGAGCCTTTCCTTTAGCCCCAGACAGATCGTGTTTCCCATGGTCCTTTCTGAAATGCCAGACCTGAACTGTTCTCCTTTCCCAAAGGCACTCAGCCTGCCCTAGCCTTCTGACTCTGCTCATACTAAAGAAACTGTAAGAAGGAGAGAAGGGGGTACCGTATTGCCATGACTTAATCTCAACAGCATGTCCTGCCTGGTGCTGTTTTCCCTCTAGGTGAATGCCAGAGTCTGAGCCACGGACTGTCTTGAGCATCAGAAAAAGCACCACTTGTTAATGGGGTGCAGGACTGGGGAGCTGGAGTGGCCGGACCCTGCGGCAGTGAAAGGAGACCTTGCAGAGCTCTTGTAGGTAAAAATTTCTGCCTTCGTGTTTCTAAGGGTCGGAGCCCAATTGCAGAGTGGTAAGGCTCACAAATCCAGACACTAGACAATGGAAAGGCTGGAAACATAAAGCAAAGGAAATTCTTCTGCTGTATTGCCTTTCCTATGGCGATAAGATAACACAAAGTGAAACAAAAGTCTCTGCTGCAGGCTGTGGGGTGGGCGCCTTGGCTATTTTCTACAGCAGCACAGCTGAGATCTCCAAAGCTGTGTGGAGTGCGCACTGTGGGTGGCATTCAGACCGTTGTGCAGCGGTCCATTGAATTTGTGTTGCTTTGCAATTCACCACCTCTTTGAGACTCAAAGCATCAGGTAACTTGGAGTCCTCCTGCTGCATCGCACAGGCAACTGGGAGATGGGAATCGATCCTGACCAGCTTCCCACTCCTTCTCTGTAGGGTTATGAGCTGTCCTGAAAATCTTCTAGCAGCTACAGGGACACCAGGCAGCACAGGCTGGGTCTTGCTTTCCCTTTACCAGTTTTAAAAGGAGACAAATTATTGAGGGCAAATAATAAAATATCTGAATTTAGGTATGTGCTTTGGGCTGCCTTTGGCCTTCTGTGTAGCTATGTCACTGATTTCTTGACAGGTCCCACTAAGGCCATCCTTGTCCTTGACTCATGCACTGACAAGATAAGCCAGATCATCAGTCATGGTGTAAGTAGGAAGGAATGTTGTCTTGCCAAGTAGTAACTTGTTAAGAAGTAGGAATAAATGGCCAATTTTACAGCGGAGTGGGGAGTAGGTCATCTGCTTGATCATCATACCTCAATGTTTGGGAAGAGCTGAGAAAAGTGAGGTCACAAAATTCATGAGTGACACGTGATTATTTGGTGTGTCAAATCCCAAAGCTGGCATTACAGTGTGTTGAAAGGATTTTGCATTACTGAGAGTCTAGGGGATAAAATGGAAAATTATGCCAGGACTGGCAAAACAACGTGGATGGGGAGAGCCTGAGTCTCTGCAGGCAGAGCGAGGCAGTGGGGTTGGCAGCTCCACAGAGGAGGAGGATGGTTGGAGTGCGGTGCAGCCTGAGCTCGGTGCTGCTCCACAGGGCAGGAGGCAGCGCCGTGTCAGGAGCTGCCAGGGAAGGGGCTGCAACCAGGACAGGGACCAGGGCTCTGCTGCCTTGCCGTGCTGTGCCGTGGGTGTTCAGCTCCGGGTGTCCCCCAAAAGCAGCCGTGAAGAGTGGAGGTAGGACAGCAAGGGCTGTGAAGAGTGTCTGAGGAAGAAGAGAGTCAATGGGGTGAATACCCAAATAGTTGCCCTTCTCACAAGAAGGAATGCGATGGAGCTGATATCATCAGCACGGAGGGGGATAGGTAAGCACGAGCGACTTTGCTGTGTCTCATAGCACAAGGACGGGGAGGTGTCAAACAAAACTGGCCAGAGACAAATTCAAACCCCATATCACATGCTCAGAAAAGCCTCAAGTGAACTGCGGAAATCATTGTGGGATATTTTGGGCAGTGAAACTCAAATGAATAATGAGGCTAGTTCAAGGAGGAAGGCCAGAGATGCAACCTTTGGCTCAGGAAGTCACCAGGCTGTGACTGCTGGAAGTGGGAGGGCATAATGCAGAAGGGCCACTGTGCGTGCGCCCTATTCTTTGGGTTTGTCCCTAAAGGTCCCATTCTAGCCACCGCCTGGCCTGGGATACTGAACAAGGTGAACCTTTGATCTGACCCGGTGGCTGCTTTTGTGTCCTGTCATCATAAATTAAACTTCAGACAACAGCAAGAAGGCTGCTGTGCCCAGCAGGGCAGGGGCTGTTCCCTTCTCACGGCCAGTCCTGGGCCAGGAGCCATGGGATGGACGTTGCTGCCCGGTCAGTGCTGGAGGTTTGGAGCAGGAGCTGCAGGACAGCTGTGCTCAACCGTGCTGTGCCCAGGGCAGAAAGGAGGGCAGGGACGGGGCAAAAGCAGCACTCTTACCTTTCCTCCCACTCTCCTTGCAGCTTCTCACTGACCAGCCTGCTGGGCAGACAGGGTTGGAAAGGGCCCATTGCAAGAGCTTTCAGTGGAGATGTCAGCGGGGAGGCAAGATGTGAATTATTAAAGCTAATGGAAAGGATTTTGTAGCCTGTAGGCAGCTGGACAACAGAAGAAGCTGTGTGGGTGCACATAAGACTTGAATGCCCCACAAGTGCCTGGGGTGGTTTGCAGCTGTGTGCCCTCAGGTGCAGGGGGGGGGAACCTCATCTATTTAGAGCTGGTGACCCCTGGCTTGCGCTTGGTCCTCCTGGATTTTTTTCCTTTGGTTTTGCATCGACGGTTCAGCTCTGTCAAGTGCTGAGCTGTAAGTTCAGGTGAGCTCACAGGAGCAGGCGCAGGACAGCCTTGGATGGTGGCAAAGTCTGCAGTGCCTGGCAAGTTCTGTCCCTTTCAGGACCCAGCGGCAGAGTGTAAGAGGGCACAAAGCACTAAACAGAAGGCAGGTACTGCGTGTTGGTGCCCTGTGGTTGGTTTGCAGTTGCTGTGATCCTTCCTGCTCATTCCTTAAGTCCTCTTCTCTCCCTGGACCTGTTCCTGCTTGTCTGTTTGGTGAATTCACAGCGGAGCCAGTGCCTCTGATGGAGATCAGGCCACCAGCAGCTGGAGTCATTCCTTGGAGGAGAGAAAAGCTCTCCGTGCTGAGACTGTGCCAGCTGCAGGCAGTTCCCAGCGCTGCTGCCAGGCCAGATCTGGCCGCAGCCACGTGTTATGCAAGCGCTCACACAATGAGGGTGTTGGCACGCACCCCCCTGGGACAGCCCTCCTGCTGTTAACCCTCCTGGTCACCTCTCCCAGGGCTGGTGACCCGAGCGGGCCAGGCAGACGTCACCGTGGGACGTTGCTGCAGGCTTGTGCTAGCTGTCCTGATGGGGTGCAAGCTCCAGCACTGCGCACAGACATCACAGCTGCCCTTGGGTCTTCTCCTGCCTGGTGAGTTGCAGGCAGAGGGGAGCCGAGCACCCGCTGCTACCTGTTCTCCTGGGACATGTGGTTTGTGGGGTCTCTGGGTCTGCTCCAAAGCCCTCACAGCTCTGCAGAGGACGGGTCCCAAGGTGTCCCCTGCAGCAGCTATACTGGTGGTGCTGGGAGCAGCGCGGTGGCTTTACCTCGCTTGCATCCCGTGCCAGCGGCACGTGGACTCAACATGGGCACTGCAGCCACTGGCCTGTCCTTAGTGCCGGCCTTGGAGCCCGGCAGAGCGGGCAGAGCCTTGGCTGTGCCGCGGGGCTGCGGAGGTGGGTGCAGGTGGTGGTCTCCTCAACGCTCTCCTTG
>JAVCKT010026006.1:0-32396 GCA_032273925.1 Rhynchotus rufescens
TATTTATAAGGGCAAAATCTGGCCAAAGGAAGAAGGTCCCATACAAGAGTCAGCCAATCTCAGTCTGCTCCAGCACCCACACATCTTCCTTGCATGTCTCAAGTGTGTCACTGGAAACCAAACTGGCAGACCCAACTCAGCCACAGAGTCACTCATATAGACACGTGCTGCCAATTAAATCTGCATTTTTTCTAAAGTATATGCTCATTCAGAGTGTTTCTACAGGTGATGCCTCAGGACAGCCACTGATGACCAGAGAAACTGTGTATATTCTGCATTTCTAAGGCAGAAAACCATCAAGTGTTGCAAGGTGCTTGGCCTCCAAGAAGTATCCTCTGTTCAACCACAGCCAGCAGCAGATATTGAGACCCAACAAGAGCAGGCCGATGGCATCTGGAGCTTTATGTCCATAACTGTCAGTAGGCCCATCGTCTGAGAAGCACTCCTCCCATGTAGTGCTGTAACGCTTCAACCAGATCACAGGATAAAAGCAGCTCCTGCCCTTGAGAAAGCTTATAACCAAAGTAAGCAAAGTCCTTTTGTGCAGATAAAAACTGAGGTATGGAACTGCCTTGTAAGAGGCAGCCCAAAGCATTAATGGCAAAGCTGAGAATCAAACACAGTCTCTTAAAACCTGCTCCTGGATTATATTCTCAAAATCATCCGTCTAAAACATAGTGGAAACACTCAAACTAAAAAAACAACAGTTTTGACAGCTGAAACTTAATTCCAAATTTTCTGGAGGTGATCCAGCCTTGATCACTGAAGTTTCACACGCACACCTAGTTTCTGTGAGTGCACACAAGTCCAGCAGGAACACACACACACGCCTAGCTGAAGCAGCAAGGCCTTCTGCTCTGGTGAACATATTTCCTGTTGTCTCTGGTAACTCCTTCGATCCCAGCACATTACCAGCGACATCATGATTTGTTAAGATCTATAAAAAGGTGTTTGCTTTGTTTTCCATCCCACTGTTGTCATTGTCCAGTCAATCCTGGCTGTGAGAGCTTTCCTGGTTCAGGCAGTCAGAGCTGGATCTCTATGCGAGCTGTAGTCAGTAAACATCTGCAATCAGATTGTTGACTTCACACTTTCACCCGGCCTTCATGCAGATAACACAGTACTTAACATTTAAAGCCAGTGCCTCACTTAGACAGCAAACCATTCCTTCAGGCTCCCCAGTCCATGGAGCTTCCTGAACTCATATATTTGCCTAAAACTATTGGATGAATAAAAGGATGAATAAAAGAAACTGAATTAGCTCATTTATCCCATGTTCTTTGACTGTGCCTATCTCAGTGGTGCTTTAATGAGAGTAGTCACTAGTTTTTAGTCAGAGTTTTCAAAGCTTGTCTTTATTTCCTCTTATCTCTTTCCTCAGTGTGAAACAGGTGAGGCCAGAAGTGCTGAGACGTGACTGAAAACTTTGCTTAGCATTGACACTTCCACTTCTATCTCAGACTTCTAGGAAAGACTAGAGGAAGTCAACAGCTGTGAAGCTAAAGGGACAGTTTTCCAGTCCTATCTACTGGTGTCAAAATGCTATCCAACCTCCACACATCAGGCAGAAACCTTCCTCCTTCAGAAAACAATATATCTGTCCTTCTAACTCCCTTCAGCCATTATCAAGCAGAGTACCTGGTGACACGGCAGCAATGGGCACCCAAGAAGATGTCATCTCTATGACGCAAGGTGGCAGGTAGAGAGCCACAGGATATCAGGTGATTTTTCCAAGGTTTTTATCCCCAGTCCTGCTAAAAAGAATCCAATAAGAACCACAAGACCAACCCCCCCCCCTCATTTTAGGAGTTTAATTAGAGTGCAGGTGGGAAGGAAAGGAGTAGATGGGGGAACTTGAATCAGGTAATTAAGCACCACACCTAATCAAAGGAACCCTGAGGGACATCCACTCCCTCACCCCAGAAAAGTGTCTCTGCTCTAGGCCTATATGAAACAAAGTGAACATACCAGCTTCTCCACTGAAGGGGTAAAAACACTCACCTCCCCTTTCCCTCTCCCACAGGGATCAAAGGTGGGTTTTTTTTTTTGTTTTTTTTTTTTTCCCCCTCCTCTCTCTCCCCCCCCCACCATCTGATGCATGAAACTTGACCTGGATGGGGAACTTGAGAAGTTTGTATGCCCATCCCAACTTACATACTGAAAAAAATCATAAAAGGTGAAGGAGGAACAGGAAAGCACGGCTATATTTCAACTCCATACAAATGGAATATGCTTTCTGTATTTTATATGATATTACTTCACACATTAAAGGGATAACCGGACCTTCCCTAGATCTCCACAGGCTCAGAGAATTGTTTTTGAAACATCCAAGGTCCATTTGATTCTGCATTCTTGCCCAAGATCTTTTGAAGATGGGGAAACAAATTAAACTGTAAGCAAAACCCTTAAAAAAAGATAATTAAGCATTAAAGGCTTGCAACTGATTGATTTGCTTAGTGATGAAACAGAAGAGAATATAGGTTCTGGAGACCTTTCAGTTAGTATATCTGCTGTTCAGATATACAAAGAGATACGATTGCCATTCAAATCTGAGAGAATTCCCTACAGACATTGTTTGGAAATCAAACAGATCAAATGCCCCTCAGATATGACAGTCTGCCAACTATACCTCAGTGACATGGTCACTCTAAAAAATGTCCCAAATTTTGTGTTTGTCTACAAGTACGAGAGCCAGGAAGCTGCTGAATCTTTGGTTGACCACAGAAACCCCAGAACAGTAAACCTAATGCATGATAGGACTCATGCCAGGCAGCAAGGAAGCTGGCTGATGGACATCCCGTGCTCTGAAACTAGAGCAGCAAAGTCATTACCTCAGTGAAAAGCACTTCCCAGCACTGTCAGTGCATGAACACTCTCTACCCTGAAATCACCCAAAGACAGCAGCTCAGGGACAGACCTCATCAGAAGGTCTGATGTCCATCAGAAGGGTGGCCTTCTACAGGTGGCCTTTGCTTACAGATTCTTAAGTGCCATTTCCCAAGCTCTGTCCTCCAACCCATCATGAGCAAGACTACCAGCTGAGAACTGCTACTGGCTTAGCACAAAAGGTCCTATGCCAGAGCCATGCTAACAGCATAGGAAGGAACCTATGGGTCCAATAGGGAATTGTCTCCCAGACTGCTGAGGAGAAAAGGCACCTCTGCTAGCAATTCTACCCACAGCCAATTCACTAGCTTCCAGATCCATCTCAGGACCATCTCAGTGGTAAACAAAGAAATACCATCTAGGATATCTGCCTTTCACCTCATCAGAACATGAAAGGACCCCCAGAATCCCTTCTTGCACATATGACCAAGGACATGAAGGTACCTTTTCCCCTAAAGACAGCAGGCACATACTCAACACTTGCAAAAATGTTTACGAGCACAAGAGCATCTTAAGAGGGCTTAAAAGCTTCTTTTGCATTCCCCAGTACATTACCTAATCCTAGCAGATAGAAGTAAGAAAGAACAGCAAAACCTTACTCCCTCTCAAAGAATACACACTTTCTCTTTCTAAAAGCAGACCATACATTGCCTTCCTTTCTAGTCTTTTTGGGGCAATTAGCCATAAAAGAGATGCTTTCCGAGCCCATCATCTCCCTCTTTTTCTAGCAGCTGAGAGATCAGTCTTAAGTAGCTATGTAACTCATAGTTAAAATTTCTAAGGCTCAAGTTCTAAACTTACACTTATGAGTTTTTCTCTTGCCTATTCCCCTAACATCACCAGTACCACCTCATCCCCTAAATCTCCTTTGTGCCAACAAGTTCTTTTTATAGGGAAGACCCACTGCATCAGCTGTTCTCTAGCTCTCATTACTGCAGTCTCTGACACCTGGGTGGTTTGAGCAGGCCCAGGTGAGGCTCATCCTGCTTAGACAATATCCAGCTGAAGGTTCATGTATGCTGAAAGCAATTTTGGACATGCTGCCAAAGAAACTGTGAAGCACCTACTTTTCAGACGACTATTAGAGGGGTTTTGGGTGTGTTTTTTGTTCCCAAAAGCTCTCCGTCAGAGGTAGCGGGTGGATAATACAGTGGGGCTCCTTTGTTGCATGGCAGAGATGGCTGGCATGGTAGGACTCTGCTAAACTCCCCTGGCACTACATGATTAATGAAGCTGATTTGAAAGAGAAGGAGAAGAATCCAGGTTTGGTAGAAAGGCTTACAGAATCCTGACAAGCGGAGCTTTCCACTGAGAGGAGACTGCTACTGGAGTCAATTCAGTGAACCAAATGTCATTTCATTAGCCAGTCATTTTCTGGGCCAATATGGCCAGCAATGATTGCAAATTGCCCTGTCTTTGCCAGACATCTGAGAGAGTGCGAAATTATATATTTATCAAGGGAGCAGAAAAAATCTAACTGGATAAAAATAGCAACGCCTGGATTAGAAACTGGCTGGTTGTTGAGGAACAGAGGTTTGCTGTTGTTTTAGGATACCCAGTGATGCCAGAAAGATTCCGCAGTGTTGATGTTGCTCCACTAAATTGGGATAGAGGAGACACACAAGACATAAGACAGGCCTGAAGAAACACAGTGAGGAACAACACCTTTAATCAGAAGGACTGATTCCTCCAAGGCTATTTCTGGTCCCTGCTTAGGAAAGGAAATGGGACAGGAAGTTCCAGTCTCTTCCAGGCTCTGTTTTTTGCTCCCTCTTCAGATGGGTTGTGCTTATCTGTGATGAAGTTACCAGCTCATCCTCCAGTGCTGGGGTGTTATTAGCTGCTCTCTACTGAGTTGCTTTCTGTAGAGAACCCCCATAACTGCTACAATATCACACTTTAGGATCCAAGACCAGAAGTTGACTCATTCTTCCTACATACAGGAAAGCTTCCAGCAGGCAGTGGAGATCACAGATAAGGTCATGCCTGAATGCAGTTCTGTACATGAGGGCACTATCCTCTCCACTCACAACCCAGATGTCACACCTTCTCTCAGACCAAACCTAGAAAGTGATTTTAAATACTTGCACACATGCAGAGATGTGCACACACGCAGATACATGATTTCCTCTGCCACTCTTCATCACAAATCTGATCAGGAGTCAATGTGGCCAAGGGACTGTCCAGATAAATGATTTCTATAGATACTTTCATGCTTATTATTAAGCTAATGAGTGAAAATTACATCAAGGTCTGCATTGTGCTAAGTGCTGTACAAACTCACATTGGGAGATACTATCTCCAAAAACTTACAGTCTAAGTAGATACTGGCTGGTGAGGAACACTGGGACATGTGATAGGAAAATAATTTATCCAAAGTGAAGGGCTAGGCTGAAACTAAAACCTGTTGTGTCCTGATTGGGGCCTGCCTTCTACCCCCGTAACATCACCTTCCAGTCACTAACATAGTCTGCAAATAGTTTTAATAAAAAGCGTCCCAGAAACCAGCCACACTTAATTCTTTAAGTTCTTTCTCTGGTTACAAGCATTGCTACCCACCCAAAGCAGAGGCTTTGGAATGAGCAATGCCAGACTGACTTTGGCTGCAAGAAGAACTCTTGTCCTATGCAATCAAACAGCAGCGAGCCCCGTGGTGCTCGTGCAAGCCCTGCACAGAGTGCACAGCGTGCTGCTCTCTGGGCTGGGAGGAAAGCTGAGGCAGCATCGCCATCGCTCAGGCACCGAGGGAAGTGCAGGGGAAGCCTGTCTCAAATCTGCGCCTGCCGTGCCACTGCGGGTTACTTATTCCTCCTTATTCAACCTGCTGATCGGAGGTCTGAATCTCTTGGCCATACCTCCAAAAGCTGAGAGAGGAGGGGTGGGAATATTCCTCCAGGCCTGTACTGCTGTGAAACCTGACAGCACAAAGTCGTGGAGCTAGCATATGACTTTCGCAGTAGTTATGGGCAAGGTTGAAGTATAGAAAATACCATCCAGTAACGGGTTAATATGAACATCATTCTCTTCTTAAAGTGGTGACAGCTGGGGCTCCTTTCCTCCTGATCTCTATTGACTGCTTTGCCATCTGAAAAGGAGTTCATTCCTACTTTGCATGTGTTAGCATTAAACCAATGCAAACACCACTGTTGATATAAAGATTCACTGTATACAGAATCTTCTTTTTGAGACACATTTGTTGCTGAAATGGTTTGCTCCCAGTGCACTGGAGTCTTAGTGCAAAGCAAGCCCTGAGCAGAAGCTCCCCATTTCACAGGATTTCACAGGATTCTTGCTACTGCCTCTGTGGGTTACCCCTCCTCTCAGCATCATATTGCAGTGAGCAGCCTCACCTCTCCTACATGGCAGGCTATGCCAGAGGTAGCGTATGAGCCTGCAACAGCCACATATTCACCAGGGATTAAGCATTACAGTTCTTCTACTTTACACTTGAGAAGGCACTGGATAAGGTCTCTGGAGCCGAGCATCCTGCTCCTGCCATCTCGCCACCTGACCGTAGGCAAGGGAAGTCATCTGTGCCGTGCTTCAGGTCCCTACCTCTGGCCTAGAGCTGACACTTCATACCAAGAAGTAGTGGTAGGCTGTGCTCAGAGATGCCACAGTGGTGGAGGTAAATGAGGATGACTTTCTAAAGCACTGCTATGAAGCAAGCTGGGCTGCTGTCAGTCATGACAAATTAATGTAACTGTCCAGAAGGAAGTTAGCTGTCATATATTGATGACTCTCAGCAACACCTAAGCAGAATGAAGCCCTCCTTCCTAGCTGTTTTCTAACACATTGGGCAAAAGTGTTATTATGATACAATTCTCTTTCCCTCACTCTGTAGGTTCTTACTTTTTAGGGCTTGGTATTGGTTCAAGTACAACAAACCTCAGACCATGCTCATAACCTGTAACCAAAAGATCCTGTCTCTTCAGTAAGGAAGAAACTTATCCAGACAGTGTTATGCTTCAGGAAAGCTTTTCTCTCTGTGTTGATCCTCATCAGGGTTGAAACCTTGTCCAGACTGACAGTATCAAAGTGAAGAGTCTTGCTCCCAACAGGCCTACATAACTGTTTATTTTACACAACTGTTTACTGTTTAGATGGCCTTATGTTTGTTGGAATACTTTTATAAAAAAAGTCAGGGTTGGCCAACAACAGGCTGTCCACAAATTTTATTGACACCCATCAATAAAAATGCCTCTTACTCAAGATATTGGCAAATAGCTGGATTTTGGCTTTGATGGCAATGACATTTGCAATGAATTTGCAATGGACTATGTGGTGACCATTTACCTCAGCCAACTTGAAGCTGTTTCTTCATCTCAGCTGCCTGATTCAGCCTCCAAGCTCCTGATCATTGCTTTTTATTGGGAATTACAGAATATTTTGGTGAGAGAGATGATCTCACCCAGTTTAAATGATACAGGGGAACGCTGGAGGTGAGCCAGCACATGAACCCTGGGTTTTATTATGAAAAATTACAGCTTCTCGTGCATCCCTTTGGAAGCCACAGCACCCTGCAGGCTCGTCTGATCCTCGCCACTGAAATGCAGCCACTCCCGTAATAAAAAGTTAAATAATAGATTAAAGGCCAAGAGATGTTCCTGGCCAAGCACAAAGCAGAGAAGAACTAACATTTCAATGTGCAAGCACTGAACACATGGGATCTCTCGTGCAGCTACGGAGGCTTCCCACTCAACAGTTTCTGGACTGCTCAGAGAGGTCCTAACTCGCTTC
The DNA here is from genome assembly GCA_032273925.1 of Rhynchotus rufescens. Lineage (NCBI taxonomy): Eukaryota > Metazoa > Chordata > Aves > Tinamiformes > Tinamidae > Rhynchotus > Rhynchotus rufescens. Next base: position 7,627 of record JAVCKT010026006.1, read on the forward strand.
TCAGCATTTTATTCTCAGATTTTACTGCCACCCTTTTGACATTTGGCGATCTTTGGAAAGCCCCATGCCCTGCGGCCCAAACTCATAGCTTGCCTTTCATTTCACAGAACAGCATGTTCCCAGCTTGCTATTCCAGAGGAAACAAGCCCCAGGAGTACCTTAAAGGCCTGGACACAAATAGCTTCCACTGTGTATTATTTTCAAGCCAGCATCATGGTACTGACTCATTTAACTGCCTAGGGTTAGAAATATTAGTCATCGTTAGCAAGAGAAGAAGAATTGGCCTTATGTGAGCATGATTTTTACCAATGTTTTAGGGCAAAGGCCTGAGCGAGACCTGCTCATCTCCAGCCATGGGATTTGACCTAAGATTTAGTAGGGACCATGGCTGGGGAGGAGTCTAGTTCCAGATCTTCCATGCATCTACATGATGACTCCACATGATGACTCTACATCTCCATGTGTGACGTTTCTAAGCACCTGATCCTTCCCATGTGGTGGCTGCCAAGGCTGCATCACAGGGAAAGGTTCCCAGCACACACATGGTTGTACTGGGGCTCAGGATGCTTTGGTCTGGAGAAAGGGCAAGGAGGAGGGGAGCTGCTTTTCAGGAGACCAAATGCCCTGCAACCCAAGTTGTCAGTGTCACACACGCATTTCCTTGCCCCGCACCATGCGGTGACACTTTCAGACCCGTGCTGAGGTGGAGGCTGCAGGCCGGGCCGGGAGCACCATCTGCTGGCTGCAGAAACAGGTTTAAGCAGGACAGGGCTGCACAGCCTAGGCCTGCTCATTACATCACATAGCCAATTAGTGACAAAAACCATCACAGCATCAGCACCTTCAGATAAACCTTCCCCATCTGCATGGCTAAAGGACTCCGGGCCACGCAGGCTTTGCTCTCACTAGGCCGAGCAAAGTGCTCCAGGGAAGGAGACGCGGATCCAAGTCACAGCTCCTGCCGGGCTCGGTCGTAGTTGAAGCTGAAAAATTTGAAGTGTTTCCCTGCACATACTTATTAATGAGAGGGCTTGATTTTGTTCTGTTTGAAACGAAGTTTTGTTTCCAAATGTTCCTGATAAAATAATGTTGAAGGGAGCACAGGGAGCCTGAAAGGGACAGAAAAGATAACTCTTTGGTCTAACAGTAACTCCATGGAAGCAGTTCCCATGCAGATTTGCTCCTGTGTCTCAGGTCTTATTATTCACACTGCTCTGCTGAGCCACCTTCCTGCTTGACCTACCGTAGCCTCTGGCCCACTGAGCTCCAGACACCTCTCAAAGCCACATCCCTTTCCACTCCAGCAGCTAATCCTTCCGGCCAACAAGGAATGATGTTTATCTTCCACCTTTTTTTTTTTTTTTTTTTTTCCCCTCGACCTTGCCTTGCCCCAAATCTTAATGCGCAGGGGGAAACCTCCTCCTGAGGTGGTCCTGAGGGCCTGAGGAGATGATCCTTTCCCCATGCTGCCTGCAGCTGCTCCAACACCCCACTCTCCCTGTTCACTAACTGGTATCCCGTGGCCAGGAAACATTCCTGGCCACATCAGGGTAGCACATCAGCACATGGGTGTCCCCAGGCTGCACGGCGGGGAGCGAGGTATGGTCGAGGAATGGCTGGGCACGTTGTTGGACACGGGAGCTCAGCACAGCTCCTCTCGCCAGCAGGCACTGCCTCCTGCTACCAGCCAAGGGTGTTCTCCAACTTGCTCGGTCCTGTTTCCTAATTATACCTTCCTGGAATGCTATACATAATTTCTCTCCCACCTTCACAGACCTTCTTCTCTAAGCTGATCCAGTTAGTCCTTTAATGTATGACACCACTGTGCTTTCCTTTGGTTATTAAGAGGCAGGTGATGCCCAGTAATTTTACCTCTCAGCCTTCCCATCCCTTTCCCTCTTACAGCTCTTGGCAGGTGCTGGGGAAAGGTGCTTTGCATCCATACTTGCTTTTTGACTCTCAAAAGAAACACCTTTCTGGGCAACACAGCATGAGGCTGCACAAGTCACTGCTGTAGCAAGTCAAGACATTTAGAGGTAATATGCTCTATTACTCTAACTAAGAGTATGGGATTAAGGAATTGCAGTCCTACAGCCTAAGGATGAATTGGAGTTTTGAAAGGGCTTAGAACTCACTTGCTTCTGGGCAGAGCCTACTGCTTTTCCTCAGAGGCCTCAGAGGCCTTTGCCTTTCCCCTGAGGCTGGCAGCCTTGGATGGCAGCCTGGTCAAATGGAGACTGAGGCCCAGCCTAGAGACTGGATCAATCCCCAAGATGCTTCCCATTTCAGTGCCTCAGTTTCACATTATGTAAAATGGGAAAAGTGAGCTAACTGCTGCACTAGGGTAGTTTGAGTGCTGCAGAAGGAAAATGTTATGTAAATATCTATATTTTGAACCCTTGAAAGATTCTCTACAGCCATTGCAATACTCCTGTTCCTTTTGAAGCAAATTTGTTTTCTTGGTTTCTTGTACACACATTTAGATTTTTGCAGTAACTGGAAAACAGCTTAAAAAGCTGTCTCACTTTTCCCATACATTTAGTAGAAGTTGCTTTCTCAGATGTGTGATGTCCATGTCCAATCACAAGCTGTTAGTCAGAGCGTGCCAGTGCAAATAGAGAGACCAAAGAGTCAAGCTTAGCCTAAGTGAAGAATCCTGAGCATCTTCCAAAAGCTATTTGATAGGTTCTATCCCTGGTGAAATTCCACCTGGTGGACCACGTGAAATCTCTGCCTAGCAAATAGACAACCACCTCTTATTTCACCTGCTTTCTGAGGTGACCCATGAGAGAACTGAGGAATCCAAGTTGGTTCCTACTGCCTACAAGAGGGCTGGTTCTGCCCAAGTCAGGGTCCTTCCCAAGGAGATGAGGTCTTACTCTGGCCATGGGCTAGAAACCATATGACATTTGGTGGTGGGCATTTTCTTTCCATGTAGACATGGAAAAAAATACATTTTTTCCAAAGGTATTTCCCTCCCTCCAAAAAAGACATAAAGAAAAAGGAAATAATTCTAAAAAGTGCTCCTTTTTTCCCTGAGGCAGTGTCTAGTCCTACTAAAGGCAAGCTGCTTTGGGTGCCAACTGTATAGTCCAACTCCTGCTCAGCCTATTGATCGCAAAAGGGCAAATATCCCCTGAGCTGTTCCTACGTGAACTTGCAGTTGTGAGGATACCTTCTGTCCTGGTGAAGCCCAAGCAGATCCTACAGGCTGAGCATGGGTCACCCATGCAGACAGCAGCACCAAAGAGCATGAAGGTTAAACTCAAAGTGAAGAGGTCACACAGCCACTGGCGTGTTCAGGTGTGTCAATATCATTTTCAGCCATCCCATCTCATATCAATAGAGCTAAAAGAACAATAAACATCCAGGCTTCTGAGTGCCAGCAACATTTTTTTTTTCTTTTCTGGGCTAGAATGCTCAAGAAACCTCATTTGTTTCTTCCATTTTGCATCAATCACTCTAATAAAAGCTATTGAATATCCCCCAACATTTGTCTGGCTGTTCTGAGACCATGTGACTATAAGAGCACTACAGTATATTTGTTATGTTGCAAACAACACTTACATTTCCTTGAGGTCATTTGGGGATATTTTGACAGGCATTGGGTACTACTGAAGCTATATTTAGCTGGTAAAAGGTAAAACTGCAGGCAGTCCAATTTGGTGGCTGCTTTGGCAACTGAACCTTTCCTGCAGCCTTTCCGATCTCTTTCAGGGTTGAATTCCATGCACTTCCTGGACATGATTAATTTCCTCTCATTTTTAACCCTTAATTTTGATACTTTTTTTGCATATCTTTTAAAAGAAGCAACTTGTAATCACTAATAATCTTTATGTTTTAAAACAGTGTGTTCATTGAGGCACTTTGCATTGACACAAGAAACCTTTTGAGATCCCTATGGCCCAGATTTCTTACCACAGCTTCTTAATTTCATTTTTCATATCCATCAGTCAAAGTGATATCAGGATGTGAGCTGACAAAAGCAATAGAGACTATGTTTTTTTAAACTTTCCATGATTACTTTTACAAGCTAATGTAGGAAAATTCAGGTCTTCCCTGTGCTCTTGAAATTAAAGCTACATATCTTACACTTTTTTATTTTATTTTTAAACAAACTGGAACTAATTACCACAGGCAGTGGTAGGTTCTCCGGTTGTCCCCAAACCTCAGTTGCCTTTCTGAAAGATGTGCAAATAGTCCAGCATTACAGAACTTAATGCAAAGGTCAGTAGAGAAAGAACTGTATTAGTGAACAGGCCAGAGAGGATAATATACCAATCCCTCTAGCCATAAAATGTATTTTATGCTTTCTGGGCCCATTTTAGACAAATTATAGAGTTTTTGTCAGTAGCTGTAACAAAATTTGGGAAACATTATAAAACAATTTTATGGCCCATTTCTTTAGAGAGTACCTCATAGATTCTGTTATATGGACCTTGAAAGCTGTAGTTAAGTGCTCTGAGACATATTTGGGGCTGTTTCATCTCAGGCTTTGCCTCCAGCCTCCTTGGCTCCAAGAGCCTGTATGTTTGCAGGAAGGTGACCATTGCATTTAATTGAGATTAGAAATTGGGGAGGCTTCTGGCTCTGCAGCAGCCTGGTGATCCTGGTGTTTTGTGAGCCATGAGAAAGACATGACTACCTCTGCTGGAATAATAAAAATAAATACCCAATCTGTGCTTTGGATCTACCTACAATTATGTTTTCCTCATTTTTGCACTCCACAAATATAATTTGGCTTGGAGTAAATAAAAATAGTTCATTGAACATATGTCCTTCCTTTTCAGTTGGTCAAGGCTCGTCTCAAGGTTTGCATGAGTTCAAAATGCTATTGGCATTTGACACAAGAAACCAAGAAGCTCTGGTTCAAGAATAGTGAAACAAACATTTGGACACTCAAAAGAAACAACCTTCTGCCTGCCATTGAAAACACCTGTCAAATGAAGAGTGCATTTGAGGAAAAAAAGACATTGGTTTCATCCTTTCTTCCCTTCTGGGCTCACTCCTGGGGAGGAAAGACCCAACCCTGTGCACAAGGACATGGGGAGACCTGAGGAGCCAGGACAGCTGGACCATGACTGGGGTTCTGCTTCTCTTCTCCAGCATCAACTCCACCAGTGCCAGCACCTTTCTCAGAGGCCGCCCTTCTTCTGCCCATGCAGGGCACAGATATCTGCGAGCCTCGTGAGCATCTCCATGGGTTAGGCCACTAAAACCATTTGATTGTTCTGAACGGCAAAGCACTAAAGTGATAATTTGGCTTATTTCCTATGCCTTTCTTTTTCTGGGATTTTAACTTAACTAGCTACATTTTCAAGCTTTTCCTCAGTGCATGTAACTCTTAATTTTTTTTAAGTACTCGGAGCTCCAGCAGCTGGGGCTTTAATTACTAATTAAAGTATATAAACTACTAATTACTAATTGTAGCTTCCCTACAGCGTGTTGCGGGCAGAAGGCAGCACCGGCCCTGGCACGTACTGCCAGGGGCTGCATTTCCTTCCTCCGTAGCTGTCTGCAGGCAGTGATGCAACCGCCCTGGCGCAGGCGGCGCGGGGCGCCGGGGCAAAGGCAGCGCGGGGCCCCGCGTGCGCCCCGCGTGCGCCCGCTGGAGCTCCCTGACCCGGGGACGAGAGCTTTGGCTCCAGCCAAAGTCCAGCTGAAAGCAAACTTGCCCGGGACACCAGGGTGGGCAATAGTTATCCCTCGTGCTCACATTCCCTCTGTTTTGCAACAGCTCCACGCCGAAGGCAGAGGAGGCTGCATGATACTCGTGCTGTGACCCAGGTCAGGGCTTGCAAACCTCCATGAAATCATGTGGTCCAGGAGAGAAACATTTTGCCACCTGTCCCAGCACCCGGCACAGAGCAGCTCCCCAGCTCCCGGCTCCATGCACTCCCTGGGGTTCAGATCCTGCCCCAGGGCAGCACGCGGCTGCAGATCAGGCGACGTGAGCTTGACTGGTCTCAGCTCAGCTTCAAACCCATCACCACGCACAGAACAAACATCCACCTGGCAGCTGCACAGGGCTGAGAAGGTGCAACCCACATCTGGGAGGGCAGCACGGAGGGAAAACACAGCTTGGTGCATGAATGGGAAACAGGCCTGGGCTCTGGTGGCAGATGTGCTGGCAACATCACGAACCAGACGGAATGGACAGGGATGTGGGGCAGTGGGTGACTGTGCCCTGGTGCTCACCTCTGCAGCCTGGATGTGGGTCTCCAGTAGCCCCAACAGACCTGGGGACATGTCCCTGGTTTGGCACAGAGGATGCTCCTGGGGCTCCTGAAGCAGAAGGGGATGTGAGGCCAGGTGCCAACCCGCGTGCAGCGGAGCAGTGACTGCAGCGTGCCCCACACAGCCAGGAGGGACAGGTTGGCAGCATTTCCAAGCAGCTCCATCAACTCTTGACCCAGAAAAATCCCTAACTCTCCCAAACCAAAGATCCCCTCCTGTGCACGTTGCAGGAAGCCCTAATTGCAAAAATTCAAGGGGAAAAGCAAGGAGGTAGTGAGAGGGGCAAGGGTGGCACATTGCAGATGGGAGCTGGGAATAAAGGGCAGGATGACATGCTGAGGCTGGATCAGCTGGTCCTGGCCCCGATTCCTCCTACCGCCACCCCAGGAGACAGAGGCAGCGCTGGTGCATCCCATCCTCCTCCCTAGGCGCGATCCACAGCCACTGGAGATGGGCACGGGCAGCCCCAGCCCCTTGTCACAGCACCCAGGGGACCCTGGCCCTGAGCCACGTCCCGAAGAGGAGAGATGGGGCTCGCAGAAAGCAGCCTTGGGGGATGGCGAGGAAGGCATTTCTGGTGGGGATTGAATCTAGTGATTACTTTAAGGGATTTGCTCTGTCTCTTTCTTCCTCCCTCTCTCACTCTCTCTCTCCCCCTCTTTTTTTTGCTTTTCCCTCCCTCTTATCCCTTTCGCGGTGCATTTGTCTTCGAGGAACCTGGGGTGTTCTTTTCATCAGTTCAATCTCTCTCTGGCACTTGAGTCCTGATTGGCTGAAGGACTTAGGGAAAAAAAAATCTTTAATTAAGTAGATAATCTCTTCTTAGGAAGTTCTGCGGCTCCATTTCACCAACCCCCTTTAGCTCTTACTTTGGGATTGGTTACCCCTCACAGAAGTTGGGATTCGGAGGGCATGTGTGTCTTCATCGCACCAGGAGCACCGGGTGGAAAATAACCACATCCCTTCCCCAATTTTGTTGTTTCTTCTTTTTTTCGTTTGTTTCTTTTCCCTGGTGGTGGTACCCAAGCTTTTTCAGCATCTTCTTTCTCCTTGTTTATTTGGATTTTATGTTTCACATGGACCCTTATCTGGGCATCTTCTTCCTCACTCCCTTCTTCCAATCCTGCTGTGCCTGGTGAGTATCGGGAGCACCTCAGCTTGTGTCTGGGCAGGTGCTCTTCCCAGAGACCCCAAGGATATTCCTCTTCACCTTCCTAAATGTCCCCTCTTTTCCACCTAACCGAGTTCCAGCCGCTAATGGGATCAGATATTTAACTAAGTTGAAACATGCTCAGTCTGAGAGGGTTGATCTAAGCAAAAAAGCCCCCTTTTCCCTCCTTCACCTTTTTGTAGTAATTTTATGGACCAGATTCTAATCTAATGTAAATTAGAGTAGATTTTGAGAGCGGACATAAAGATCTAGTCTCTCATTTCCAACTGGGAAGACAACTCAACTGGAAATCTGGGGGATTTCTTTTTTCTTTTCTTTTTTTCCCCCTCAAAGGCTCACAGTCTACTTATCTCTTGTCTTAATCAAATGGGTCTTCTCTCATTTTCCCCAAAGACGACAGTCACTGATTAAGACCTCAGAGATAGTAGGGATAAGTTAACCGGGAGCATCACTCCATAAGAACAGACCAAGACCCGGACTCCTTGGCAGGCACAGGATTATGTTTGTCTGAAATCTGGGTGCTCGGATTTCCTCTGAGAAGGAAATTTTGGTGCAGATTTTGCTCCTGAATTTGGGGGATTTGGCTTCTTTTTCGAATGGTTCCCAACCACCTGGACACTGTTCAGACCAGTTGCCCCAGTATAAAGCAGCAGTCATTCCCTGGGGGCCTATTGCTCTGTCCTTGGGGTGGTTTTACTTTGATTTCCAGAAATATTTTACAAGGTGGACCGAAAAAAGATTGTACTTTTTGTGAATCAAATCTGGTATAATTTCTTTCTGGAGTATACCTGTCCCATTCAGGTATGGAGACAGACTCAAATGACCTGGCTCTGCAGCTATTCTTTCATATGTTATTTCCACTGAGTACCCACCCGTGCTGAGCACTGTGATGCCCTTGGGACTTTGTGCAGTGGGTTACAGCCTTATCTGTAACAGCAAGGGAAGTCTTCTCCCATTTAGTGACTAAAATCCCCTGCCTGCTCCATAGCAGATCTCTAAAATTATTACTGTGGGTGCAAAAGCCAAAATCGCAGAAAGATAAACTCAAAACTAAAGGGGAATCCACACCCATTAGGCTAGAAGTTAAATCTGTGCTCTGAGAGCTGTTCTCCCTTCCTTAAAAAAAAAAAAAAAAAAAAAAAAAAAAAAAAAAAAAGCAATTGTTTGCATATCTGTTAAAATACAGCAGAGCAAACTATATTTAGAATTTAGAATAGCAAACTCGAAATAAATTCCCCATCCTGCACAACAGCTGTATGCAGTTTTGTGCAGAGCTTGTGCTGATTTGCTTTTCCTTTTCTCTATCTCCTTGTATATTTCTCTTGCTTTCCTCAGTATAAATATTTTAGTATATTAGCCTGTTTATGTTAAAAGAAAAAAAATCAAAGTTTGTTAGGAAAAAAAATCAAAGGAGGGAATTTTTAGAAGCATGAGATATAGTTAAATAAGCAAATCCCAGACATTTTCAATGGAAACTGGGTATCCAAGTGCTCTTCATGCCTTTTGGAAGTTTTTATTTAAGAGAAATCTTTATAGTTCAAGATAGTCCTTCTAGATTTCTTGCTGATAGGTCATGATATTCTGGGAGAAAGGTATTTCAGGGAATATTGCAAAAAAATTATTCCTAATCATCCTATTATAGATCCTGTCCCTTAATTCTTAAATGGAATAAAAGGTTCATGGAAATCATGCAAAAATTCTGCTTGAAATACTTACTTTTCTTTATTTGATTCAATAGTTTAAAATGCAACAAGATATTTTTTTTCGTGTTATCTGATCGCCTGAATTTGTGGGGAGGAAAGGACTTTTAGACTAGTAGCTAATAACTTTATATAGGTTGTTTATTAGAGAACTCTGGTGATTCCACTATGCTGGCTAGGTTGCATGTCCAGTGCATTTCTAGGCAAGCAAAATATCAGTGTTTCATTTAGGAAAAAAATAATATATATATACTACAACTAAATAGAAAAAAAGAAAAGAAAAAAGTGTAGAGCCTCAAATGCTAGCAAGTTGCTTCCTAGTCTCCTATATTGTAGGAATAACACAACAATCCCTAACATTGCAACTTGCTTCTAGGTTTTTTTTCCATTTCAGCTATAAAGTTGCACCTAAGTGTGAGTGCTGCTGTTTCTCAAATGACTTGAAGGTTTTTGTTCATTTGTTTATTTCTTTTTTAACTAGAGAACCAAGCGAAATTGGATCCATTTCCTATATTTATAATCACAACAGTAAGGATCTAAATGCAACCACAAAATTTTCTAAAAAGAGAGAACTAAATCAGCAGCACACTAACGCATTGGTGGATGAGCAAGGATGAAACAGATATTTTCATGAGACCTGACAAGACTCTTGGGCCATTTTCTCAGTGATGAGGATTGATGCTTACTTAACAAAACTGAGGAGGGGAAAGTACTTATTGGTAAAATTGCAACAGAGCTCAAATTGTCAAAAGCTTATTACATCAAAAGCTTATTAGTGTTTCATATGCATAAAATATGATGGGATGGCTGCTTTGCAGGCTAATGTGCAGTTGTTTCCCACAGAGCTATGTTAAGTCCTGCAATAGACACTTATTAGCTTTGATAAAGCTGTAATTTGGTGCTATAGGATGCCCTGAAATCTCATTTGCCCTAGATATAGTCAAGTTTTTGTTTCTACCTTGGGCAGACAGCGCTGGGCTGCAGAACAGAGCTACCTGCCACCATCTATCTGGGCTTCTGTTTCAGTCCACATCACACTTTCCTGGAATTTGAAGAGGGAATAAAAGCGTTCCAGATAAGCACGATCCTCACAGGCTCTGCTGAAGGAGAAAAGTCGTATCAAGAGCTGCCTTTCATGTGTTTAATCAGTGTGGCAACACTGAAATTGCTGGAATTGGGCTGCTTTACACCTGTTGCTGGTGCGGCTGGCTAGTTAGCTTAGGGTTACATTCTTCTTTCCTTTACAGTGTCATCAATAAGTAGTTAAAAAAAGAAAGAGAAGAAATTATAGGGACAAAAATGGAGAGATTCATTTTAATACCAATTCCCATTGATAATGGGGATATGACTCTACTGCTGTTTTCTATGTTGCATTATGTTTGTGGCATGCAAGGTAAAAATGCTCTCTGCCATCCTTGGAGAATATATCCAGGGATTTCTTAGCTATATGATATGGGCAAAGACAAAGTACAGATAATTTACCTCCATTTTTACCTTTTGTTCCTGAAATAACCATTCCAGCTCCCTCCCAGCCATACAGCTGCCCTGCAGCAAGCAGCATTCTGACAGCCAGACTGTCCCACTGCCCCTTCTCCTCAGCCCCCTTGCAGCTGCAGGAGTTAAATGTGTGGGGCTAAACCCACGAGTCTGAATGTGTGGGGCTAAACCCACGAGTCTGAACGACTCCTTTACAAGGCTCAGTCCCGCGAGGCCGCCCTGCCGCACGCCTGCTGCTCAGAGAGCCCAGGGAAACGCTTCTGTCTCTCCAGCTCAATAAAAATGTTTAGAATATCCTGCTGGGAAATTGCTACTGTACCATGTGCTCAGCTGCAGATGGTGAATTGGCATATCCTGAACTTGGTCTTTTTGGGAACCTCAGGGTTTATCCCGGGAGGGACAGACCCTCTGCTTCAAAGCAGCTGCATCAACTGACACCCGCTAACGGGACAGTTCTTTGTAAATCCTGAATTTGTGGATTTTTGTTCTCCTCCTTCCAGCTGCTCAGGTGTTTCCAACCCGAGGTGAGGCCACCAAGGCTTTGAGGCAGGTACTTGTGGCACGCAGTGAATTCAGCATGTCCTGCCAAGGAAGTGGGAAGCAAAGCAGATGGGATGTGTCTCTTGTGTCGGTCTCAAAAGCAAGCCAAGACAGGACTTGGTTTCTCTCACCCTTGCCTATGCAAGGGCATTTTACCAGAATTTTCTCACAGCTGCTCCCTGGGGGTCACACTTACAATGGCAGCATGGTAAGCCAGCTGGAGCCATCCCTGTAGCAAAGCACCTAAGGAAAAGGCAAAGGATGGGAAGGGAAACAGAAGGAAAATGACCTGTTTCATGCAACTACACAGTTGCATTAAGATGGGGACCCACAGAGCTTACAAAGTCTGAAAAGACCCAGGTTCATGCCCCTATGTGATCCAGGTCACCCGATGCTCTAATCACCAGGCGACAGATCCCGTCCCTCTGAGTGCCAGGAAATATTTAATTAGCTGTACAATGCAGAAGCAGCTCCCAGAGGAAAATTCCACTGCAAAACAGCCATCAACTTAGAGCATAAGCACCCGTAGGGATTGAGGAACAGCCGGGTTCGAATCCCTGGCTGGAACAAAGGGATAAGCCCTCACTCCGCTCCCCGGCCACGGCCAACTCCTTTTCACCCACCGGAATATTTCCCTACGAAAGCTCCACTGTGGGTACGTTTCCACAAAAATAATTTAGCCTCTCCAAAGAGAAACTTCAAAAACTAGTTCTCTCCGCTATTTTAAAACTCTCCACTAGTTCTAAACAAAGTACATTACTTTCATCACTGAATAAAGACAACCAGGTTTCCTGTGATTTCACCCAAGCTACAGTAGCTAGACCTCCTCCTTGAGGTGTAACTGAGGAATTCGGCTCGAGTCTGCAGGCAAACATGGGAGATCCCATGGTTTCAAATGGGAAAGCGAGGTCAACAGGAGGGAACTGAACTGGAATTGTTAGTCCCATCCTACCACTCCTGACCCCTCTCCCCAGTGCTGGGGTTCAAGCCCTGAATTGCATCAAAAATCCAGCAGAAGCAATTTGCAACCCAGGATGGGCAAGCCAAGCATTGGCTTGCTCAGCAAGTGGCTTTACTTTTCCCTCCCACATGGCAGCTGGAAGAATAGAGTAATAACCTGTTGTGCCATAGCAAGCCACTGGGAAGCACAAAGCAGGTGCCAGAAGGCTGCAAAACTGACTTTGTGGTTTATAAATAAATTAATAGTAGAGTTCATTTTATTTGCTTTCTGACATCCTTAAGGATAGGGCCCACATTTTGAAAATTTTCTCCTTCTGTACAAAAACTAGGCATTGCTGATGCAAAGAACCAAGATAGAGCACTGGCACAGCCCAGGAGTTGAATGTTTCTGGGGCTTGAAGCTTAAAAATCACTAAAACAGCCCCCCGCATTTTCGGTGGAATAGCTTCCACTGAATCCGCAGAATCAAATGTTTCACAGGAATGCTTACAAGTTGACAACTTTCAAGACAATTCATCTTGAGTTTCATATTTCACTTAAAGAACGTCACAAAGATTAATTTTGACTAGCACTTTTCAAATTGCTGGCTATTACTAAGCATGAAAAGATACCACATTACAAGAAAACCCTTTTGAGGTGTTTTTTCTTTCTGAGGCCATCTGAAACTTGGGAACATACTGACCCATTTTAGTTTTTCCAAAATGGCTACTTTTCATCATGATTCTAGATAAGAATAAAAGGATCCCAAACTATTTCATTGATAAACTCTAGAGGACCCCAACAGCAAACCCAGTGCCCTAGACCTCATTGGTGCCCTGCAGACCCCACCAGGGACGGCTGCAAGATCCACAGCCACAGGAGCTCAGCTGCACTCCCTGATTTGCTTCCCAAGGCAAATCCACACATTCCTGCTCGGCACGCAGGTGGTGACAGGGCTGCCCAGCAGGGCCAGGGTGGCAAACGTGCCCCATGAGGCGCTTGGCTGGTGCAGCAATGGCCACCAAAGAGAGACTATGGGCTGAGGGAGATCAAGGATGCTGGGACCTGGAGGATCCCGTGGGGACAAGTGGTGGGGAAGAGCAGCAGTGTGATCTTCCTGCTACAATATCCCTTATGGAGAGTCAAGAAGCCCATGAAGCTAGACTGAGCGGAGTAGATGCTTGATAAGGCAAAAGGAAAGGCTATGAGAGCAGGAGAGCACTGAAAAATGGGGTTATTGGAGTGAAGGGCAGCCTTGAGGAAGAAAGCAGGAAGAAGGAGAGGTGAGGGAGGATGAGAGAACTGCAGCTCAGGAGGAAAGGAGCTGAGCACTGGACTGGTGGAAAGGAGCGGAGAAGAGGGGAGGGTTCTGGAACAGCTATGGAGAGAGAACGGGGGAGAGCAGCACAGAGAGGCCGCAGCTTGGATGGGAAGGGGAGGAGGACAACAAGGCCCTGCCTTCCCCCCACCACCACCACACAGGGACTGCAAAGAGGGACGGGGTGAGGTCAAAAATGCCTGGAGCCAGCAGTGAGGGGCGAGCCAGAGGATGCCAGGCATTCCCCAGGCCCCCTACCACCGCCCCCTCCCCGCTCACACTGCGTCTCGCTCTCTTCCAGGTCAGTGAATAATTTCCTGATGACGGGCCCCAAGGTAAGAGAAATCCCTTTGATGTCCATCCCCGGTTCCACTAAACCAGAGGCAGGAGGCTCTGCCTCTCCCTCTGCTCTTCCACAGCCCTGGCCAGCACTCTGCCAGCACCCACTTTTCCAAACATAGTACAAGTGAAACCCAGAAACAAACCATCACAATCAGCCTTTCCTTACCCCCCTGCTATGATAGCCTTGGCTCAGTGTGGCCTAAGGGCTCTTTAAGCTGGTGGGGATCAGATTTTGGAGATGTGCCTATTGGCACCAGCTGAGGACCCCACCTGTCACCTATTGCTCCCTCACGATCAGGTTACATTAGGACCTGTGCCCAAGCTTGGGCCAGGATTTCCCCAATGTGCCTGTCAGCCGGCATCTCCATTGCCTTTCTCCCTCTGGGGACACACGTGCTCCGGCCCAGTACACGTGTATTTGCTGCTCCTGCCGGCAATCACACATCCATGGGGTACAAACCCAGGATGGTCCCTTGGATCTGCACGTCTTGTTCCTGCCAGTAGGAGAGTGGCTGAAGTGCCACCTCTGTGGGGGCCTGGGGCACCTCTGTGAACCACGAAGCACCAGCACCTCAGCACAAAGCGCGTGCACCTCGCGGCGGCCTCGGCGCTCCGTGGGAAATGGCTGGGGCCATGCTGGCTTTGCTCAGTGGTGGAAACCTGAGCACCAGTGACTCCCCCAAGCCCCAGTGGGTTTCCTTATGCGCAGGGCCGCCTGGCCAAGGACTCGCTCCGGTCCCGCAGCCCCGGGGCAGGGAGCAGGGCCGGCCCTGTGGCAGACGTGGCTGCCCCGCCATGCCCACAGCGCGCGCGTGGCAGCGGCGCCCCCGCGCTGAGCCCGCTCTGCTCCTAGGCCTACCTCATCTACTCGAGCAGCGTGGCGGCGGGCGCGCAGAGCGGCATCGAGGAGTGCAAGTTCCAGTTCGCCTGGGACCGCTGGAACTGCCCCGAGCGGGCGCTGCAGCTCTCCGGCCACGGCGGGCTGCGCAGCGGTAAGGGAAGCGTCGAGGCCACTGCCGGGCCCCCTTGGCCGCGGGGCAGCGCCCAGCGTCCCCCCTCTCCTCACAGGTGCCTCTTTGCCTGCAAGTCCCCGTCCTGGGAAGCTCCCCTCCCCTCCCTTCCCCGCCAGCCCTTTCTTTACCTGCCTGCAGGTGCCAGGAAATGCTTCAGTGCAGAGACATGAATCCTCTGGACACCTGTATGCTGCGGCGGTCGTTCCTGTCACGCACAGGCAGGACCTGGTTGCAGCCAGAGAGCCTGAGGGCTTTGGGGGGGCTGTCAGGGAGCAAAGGACCTGTGCAAAGAGGGATGGAGGGTTGAAAATCCAAGACAGGTTGCCTGGGCCCCTGAGGAGGAAACTGTGGCATGGAGTGACAGTCCTGAGACAGGCAGCAGGTCCCAGAACTGTTCCTGCCTCGGTTATCTGCTCAAAACCAGACCTTGCTGGCATTTAATGTAAGGCAAATGCTCAGGGAAGTGAGCTGATAATCACCACACAGATCACAGTGGACTGTCATGGACACTGCCCAGAGTTATGGATTCGAGTGGGCTGTTGGGGCATGAGCTCTCCACTCCTTGCCGGGAGCCCCTTTCCCTCTGAAGTGTATTAGCGGGAGGTGGGATACGTACTGCTCTACACTGCCTCCCTGATGGAGAGCTCCCATGGGGACAGCCAAAACTCACCTATGCTCTTGGAAATGACCCAAGACAATGTGGATTGAATTTCGGAGCTTCCATCCCTCTGTAGCTTGAGCCAAAAGCAGGTTAATCTGACATGCAGGCCTTCATTTCTGACTCACAGAGCCCTGCCGATTGCAAGTCTCTTCCTACTGAGTCTCCTGTACAGCAGGAGCATTTCTAACACTGTCCTCATTATGAAGTTCCTAGCACGTCCCCTCTCCTTGTATTCCTGTTTGACAGCCAACCGAGAAACTGCTTTTGTCCATGCCATCAGCTCGGCGGGCGTCATGTACACGCTGACCCGGAACTGCAGCCTCGGGGATTTTGACAACTGCGGCTGCGATGACTCCCGCAATGGACAGCTTGGTAAGGAGCCGAGCCGTGGCCCATCTCCCATGCCCTGCACGCTGGGGAAAGCTCTTCCCCTCTCCTGCACAGACGCCTGGAGAAACAGATCCTTCTGTGGTCCCAGCACCTGCAGGTTGCTCCCAAAACAGAGCTTTGTCTGGTGGAAATCAAAGTAGCTCTGTGGAAGCTAACGGAGCCACCTCCAGATTACACCAGTTGAGGCCATTGATGTTTTCCATTACATTAGGAAAACAAAATGGGCAGAAAAGTGGAAGTGGGTGGCAGCTCTTCTCGTTCACATTAACAACAACTCAGTTTAAAGCACTGCAGGGAATGGAAGCATAACACCAGCAGAAGACCTGATATGGTGCTGTATATCTAAATAGTATTCCTGGTTAGAAAAACGTGGATCAGGGATCTCAGGGCTCCCGGGTCTGCAGTACCAGGGTAACCCAGGAGCCAAATTATTAGAATTACAAGTAGGAGAGAGCAGGGTGGCAGCTATAAACTCCATGAGTATTAGTCAGTGTGGTGTGCACAGTCAGGAGAACCGCTGTGGCAGCATGCAGCCCTCATCTCATTACTGTCACAGCTGTAGCCAGGCCTGCAGCCATGGGCCTGCCCCATGGCCTTCCCTTGTGGGGAACCCCCAGAACTTGCAGGTCTTCACTCACCTCCCACAGAAAAACATTGACATTTTTGTGTTATGTTTTGAATGAAAAGAAGCCACTTCTCAAATGATCAAAATCTCTTCAGAGCCATTTCCTGCACAGTTGTACTAGTCAGTTTATGACAAACTCAACAGAAATGCCCAATATTTGGTAATTTGCTTTATTGACCAATAGTCTTAAAACAACCAGTGTGCTTCTTGCGTGTATGATGTCTGGGATGGCCAGTCTCGAAGAGCGCAGGAGTTTAGGGCAATGAGACACCAAATTTTAACTACTCTGGAAAATTGAGTTAGTCATGCTACACTTCTCTTCCCCCCCCCTAAGAAAACATGTCTGTTTTCCATGAAAATTTTCCATTGTCAATTTAAAACCTTGGAAGGCAAAGGAAAATATGGGTTGGTCCAAAATAATATGATCCAATTCTAAATGCCACTGTGATGACTCAGAGTTGTTATAGCTGGGCTTGTTAGCGTTTCCATTCTCCCTTAGGCCCAGGGCTCTTGATCGGGACCTCATCATCTACTGCACTCACTCTCCTGCCTGGAGACATTGCTTCCTTTCACTGGAAGAGGGAACTGCAATGATCTGTGGAAACCTGGTGAAGGGCCTGGCCTTTCAGAGAGGAGAGCGCCATGGGGCCATTAAACCCAAATTCCCAATATGTACCACGAAGCACTTTAGAGTTAGAATATTCCAGATTTCAAATCTTTACAGAGAATTTGATGTTTTTCTCTAGGAGAAAAAGAAACAAATGACACTATATAATGTCAAATGAACTAAATGAACAAGCCCAGGTTAGAAAAATTAACTTCCATGTCTTGATATGGAGTTTCCCAGTTCTGAGCTGACTCGTCTCTTCATGCTAATTATGAAATCAGAGCTATTTGAGATGCTGAAGATCAGTCTGGGATCCTTGTAACAAGTTTGAGGGAAGGGAATATAATGCACGATAATTAACAGCTTCTAAATCCCCTAGAGAAAGCAGGGAAGTCCCTGGGCTGGTAATATAGGACATTTCCCTGCCATTGCCTGCACGAATAGTTGCCTAAATGGATTCTAAGTCTTTTTAGAAACAGCATAAACTGGACAAAATATGGGAATATCACTAGGCAGAAAGCTAGATTTTCTCCCACAGCTTCATTCCCTCCATCTCTTCTGGGACCCTTTCTCATCCTTGGCGCTACAAGCCAGGAAGCAAAGGGCTTCCCTTAAAGTGCTCACCTTGTCTCCTTCCCTAGGGGGTCAAGGCTGGCTGTGGGGAGGCTGCAGCGACAACGTGGGCTTTGGGGAAGCCATTTCCAAGCAGTTTGTGGATGCTCTGGAGACTGGACAAGATGCCAGAGCTGCTATGAACCTGCACAACAACGAGGCTGGGAGAAAGGTGAGCCCCATCTCTACTTCCAGATCTGGGTACCACTTTTGCTGTGGCTATTCACTGCAGCATTGTGCTTTTCTCTGTGTCTAAGAGCACATGCTCAGAAGAAAGAATTACCTTGCTGAGGAGAAAGAGAGGCATTATCAGTACTGATGTGACTCACATTGTTTGTTTTAACAGAGTTACCTGATTACAGTGTTAATTCCTGCCTGGTGCCCTCTTCCTCTATTGTAAATTGCATTTTATCTTGGATAACCAATCTTTTGAGCTTTAAAAAAAAAAATCCCTGGGCAATGCTCTTGTTTGCAGGAAGCCCCTTCATAGGCTTGGAGCCAAACTTATGCTTGAGCTGCAGTACAGAAACGACCACACGAAGCCCTGCAGGCTTCTTCCTGAGAACCTTTTCTCTCCTCATTCTGCAGGCCGTGAAAGGGACCATGAAGCGGACGTGCAAATGCCACGGTGTGTCTGGGAGCTGCACCACCCAGACCTGCTGGCTGCAGCTGCCCGAGTTCCGGGAGGTGGGCACCTACCTCAAGGAGCGCTACCACAAGGCCCTCAAGGTGGACCTGCTGCAGGGGGCAGGGAACAGCGCTGCCAGCCGTGGGGCCATCGCCGAGACCTTCAGCTCCATCTCCAAGAAGGAGCTGGTCCACTTAGAAGACTCTCCCGACTACTGCCTGGAGAACAAGACGCTGGGGCTGCTGGGCACGGAGGGCAGGGAGTGCCTGAAACGGGGCAAGGCGCTCAGCAAGTGGGAGAAGCGGAGCTGCCGGCGGCTGTGCGGGGACTGCGGGCTGGCGGTGGAGGAGCGGCGCGCTGAGATGGTGTCCAGCTGCAACTGCAAGTTCCACTGGTGCTGCGCCGTGCGCTGCGAGCAGTGCCGCAAGAGGGTCACCAAGTACTTCTGCGTGCGCAAGGAGAAGCGGGAGCGGAGCGGCGGCGGTGGGGCCAGCCGCAAGCTCAAGAGGAAGCTCTAACTGACACCTGCTCCTCCATGGTCCTGTCTGCCCATCTTTTCCCCGTCCCTCTTCCTTTCCCCAGCAACCCCCCACACCATTCCCTTTTGACTTAGTTCTATCCCACTTCCACAACAGGTCTCTTCAGCCACCCTCATCTCACTAGAGCTTGGATAATGGAAAACTACTGATGTGAGGCCCAGGGTCATGCCCACACTGGGGCATCCCCACCAGTGCAGTGGCTTATGACTTCTGGTAAGACCCTCAGGTGTTGACAAAGCAAAGTGAGATTTGCTCACTTTGACCTGGAGTCACTCTCGTGACTCAGGTTTTATGGAAAAACATATAACCTGGTGTTGTGGCCTCTGTTTTCCTCAAGCTTTTCTGCTTCCCCAAACAAGCACCTGCCCTGGACTTCTGAGCAAGAATGCCACTCAGGGTAGCAGTCCCTAAAGCAGAAGAGGCTTGGTTGATGTTTCTTGTATCCTAAAGAATTTGTCACTGTCTTTATTAGGCCCTGTACTATGAGGGAAGTCAAAAAGTACTTAACTCCTTTCTGCAGCAAGCCAGCCTCCAGGAGGGCCACAAATTCACCTCCCATCCATTCACAGATTTCCTAAGCTCTCCCCTGCCTTACTATGCAGTTGAGAGACTCCAGCAGCAAGATTTCAAGCTGCTGCATGACCTACCCATTAAAGAGTTGTCCAAAAGAGGACAACTCTCTCTTGCTTTCATACACTTACTCTGCATCTTCTAAGCCCCTCAGAATTGGCACTCATCACCCACCACACCAACCAAAGGCCTTGACCGATCCCAGAAAGATACTCTCACACTTCTGCTCTCCTTCTTCACTCCCAAATCTCTCCCGGAGCAGAGCTGCCAGCTGAGCCTATTCCCCATCTCCTGGTATACTGGCCAAGCGCTCTTACTCTGTCACCTAACTAACTAAATACTTCTTCCTAGCCTGAGAAAATAATGTCAGTTACTATTTAATGGTGTTGTAAATAGGAAAGTGAAGCACTTTGAAGTTTAATTTATTGCACAGTTACTGTGATGTATACATAACAGTTTTTCCTCTACCACTTATTGTATATATTCTAAAGGCTAAGCAAGCAGCAGGAAGGTTTGGTTGATGCATCTCTGTTCCCTTGCCCTAGCTGAGGTAGGAGGGAAGAGGCTGTCAGCTGCAGGCCTGGGGGCAGCCTATTGCCCATCACAGTGATTTCCCCTGGGCTGGGAGGTCTTTGTCTACACTGCTGTTTCAAGGGTGCTTTAGACAGATGAGAAGCCAGCAGAGCTAAGTGACTGGCCCTTAGACCTGTCTTGTAACCAATGTTTGTAAACTAATAGCCAATGCAATAAAGTGGTAGCCAAGTGCTTGCAAAATGGTGGTGTGTCTCAGTGGTTGAGTGCTGTCACATCCAACAGCTTTGGATATACGTGGTTACTGTTCTGAAGACTTAAGACTCAGCCCGTTACTCAGTGACGGGGAGACAGGGCCATTCCCCTGCATCTAATCCCACCTCTGCTCCTACCACAGGAGGAAAGGGCCTGCTTGCTCTGTAAGCTTGTCTGAGGTGGCATCCAACTGCAATGCAGCTACCTGCGAGGGGCAGAAAGGGGCACAACTGCACCAATCAAAGACACTTATCAATCCCTTTGTTTCTTAGTTAGCAAAGATCATCCTGATATCAGGACTACCTTGATGGGGACGGGAATTTGGACATAGTGCAGAGCTGGAGAGTCATTAGGGCAAGACAGTCACATCAGACAAGAATCTGCCCCTTCACAATTGCAAGAAACACTATAAGCCCATCCTCAGGGAAAGCTCAAACACTTCCACTTCACACACAAGCCACCAGCTGTTTGTTCGTTCAAGGGTTCTTGTTAGCACAAGTGTTCTTTACCAGCAGAAGGACCCTGTCCTAGACTTCCTTTGCATCAGCGTCAGCAGATCCTCCCTCACCCTGCCCTGCATCTCCCTGCAGGGGGGAAACGGGGCAGAACTTGGGCAGAGAAGCAGAGAGCTGCTGCCTCCTGCCCAGCACGGCCGGTGTCAGGACGCAAGGAACAGCTCCTGCCCCTCTCAGCACCCTTCTCCAAGACCAACTCCTCCACGAAGGAAGAGCCAGCGCTGCAGCAGCTGCTCCCCACTTCCAGCACGCGACAGGGCACCCCTCTTGCCTTCGCGACTGCCCCACGACGGTTACAGCACGGGCCAGGCTGCGCCCCCTTGGCGCAGGGATGCTGGGGGTGGGGGGGCTATAACACAGCAGCCCCCACGGCACCCGAGCCGCGGGGCAGGCGGGGAGCGCCCCACAGGCCGCTTCTCCCTGCCACAAAATGGCGACACGGCAGCTGCAAAATGCGCCGGGCGGGCCCTGCAGCGGGTCGGGGTGCGCGTCCCGGCCACCGGAGCCCGTGGCGGGAAGGGCCCCGCTGCCATTGTGCGCACGATTGGATGCTTCCACGTATTCATTGCGGTTTAATGAAGGCGCATTCCTCAGAGGAGAAATATTTACATTCAGCTTCCCAGGTGGTCACCTTCGCCCAGATGACACACAAACAGGCAGCCCCCCTGCTCCCTTTCCCAATCCAAACCTCTTTAGAGGGCTCGGGGAGGAGGAGAGCGAGGGAGGGGGGCGGCCGGGCCAGCAGAATAGAGAAGGGAACAAAATGCTAATAAATCAGCCAGCCAGCCAGCCCTTTTCCCCTCCCCTCTGTGGAGTCAATGGAAAGTGTCATTTCACATGCTAATCCCCCTCCGCTCTCTTCACAACACCTTTTCCGAAAAGTGTTTGGGAAAAGTCCTTGTGGCCCGTTTACAGCTCCCTGCCGCTTCGGATTCCTTCTTGTCTAAGGCCGCGGCCCCCGTGTGGGTCTCTCCCTCCAGCAGGGCTCCTTACAAAAAAAATCTCAACAAAGACTTTGGAGTTCATCAGCCTCCCACTGAAATTCACAGCTGCTGAACAAACTAATCCCCTCTCTGGGCCTTTCTTCCTTTCAATGGGTTCTTGGCTTCAAAGACACTTTGGGAAAGGACTTTGTGGGGACTCACACTGCTCCCTCAATAGAAGTTAGTGCAAGCATTATCCTCAGAGCAAGTGGCTTTACAAACAAATACTGCCTAACAATCTCAGCCCCTCCAGCTCCCCCAAACACACACAAGCCTAGCCTGCAGACATGCTGTTATCTGCAGCGCATTAGGGCTCTGCTCACTCTGCCCAGGGATCCCTTCCTACTGCCCCTCCAGCCCAGCTCTTTGTCAGCTCAAAGGCAGAAAACCCCACAGAAAACGCTCTCCTCTCCATGCGTGGTGCAGGACGCTGGAGGAGCCCACATGAGAGGAGACAAAGCCAAGCCACCAGCAAGCAGGAGCTGTTACCAGCCAGCAGAGATGGTGCAGCAGCTTCTTCCAGGTGGGCCATGAGTCGACAAGGGCATGAGGGCCCTGCACACCTGGGTCCTGTCCTTGCCTCTGCCACACGCCCTTTGAGAATCCTTAGGTGGGTCAACTTGCCACCTCTCTTGCCTGGTTGCTCTCCAAGCTTTGCTGTGGTAAACCTGGAGCAGAACTGAGCAACTGCGGGGCAAAGGGGACAAGCAGGAAGGACACACAAAGGCAGGTTAAACAGTCAGTCCCTGCATGAGCCCATGGACAGGAGCTGCAGCTCACCAAGGGGAACTCGAGAGCCTAGCGCATCCCATATGAGGCTGCTGAATCACAGCAGAAAGGCTGAGGACTTTCCTTATACACAGGCTAAGCACATGAGCATCTCTGGTGCTTATGTGTTGAACCTCAGCAACAGCTGTAGCTCATGAAAAACAATGGGCACCTCCCTGATGGGGGACAGCTGGAGGGCTGAGTGGTAACTGCTCCCAGACCTGGCTGGGACATCTCCCCAAACACAGGACTCCTCTCCAGTTGGCATTTGCCTCTGTGAGCAGCAGGACCAACAAAGCTGCTTTCCCCATTCTTATGTACTGTGTCCATACACCTCAGATCACACATCCCTTCTAGCAAGGACCCTTAAAAAGTTCCCCATGCACCAAGCAATCTCTCTAAATCTTTGCTTCCTCCCAAGACCTCTAAACCAGAAGCCAGAAAAGTGTCCTGCTTATTTCATACTTTTATGACTGGCTGGCCCACACATATACATTAGCTAGTCAGATAGCTGCAAAAAGAAAACTATTTTGAGCTTATGCTAGTCTTTTTGCAAAAACTAGACTGATTTGCCCTGCTCTATTCAGGTCCTATCTTTCACTTCTGCCTTCTTATCTACAGGTAAGCTTAAATGCAATCAACTAATAGCTTCAGAATTTATAGTCTAATGATAAGAATTGACATTTCAGTGCTATAAGTCTGACTTGCACAAAGTGGGTCACATCCTCATGCGAGTATAAGCAACTCAGCTTTAATGGTGTAAAGCAGACTTGCAGCAAGAGAGGATGTCATCTCCTCTGCTTACTAACATGCTTTCAAGTCTTGATATAAAGTGCAAAATCTCCATAATGATAACAAAAAGCGCAGTGATTCCCCAAGAGAGTATCAGCCACGTCAGACCCTTTTAGTTGTATCTGATGTAGATGAGTAGTTACAACTGAGGAAGGTGATCTGAAGAAGAGCAGTTCTCTGCCCTGCGCAGTATGGCCTGAGGTCTTACCAAGCCAGGATGTTTGCTGCCCACACCAGCAGAGCCCACAACCTGGTTTGCCCCAAACCTTTTTGAATTCTTCCCCACACTGCAGCTGAGAACCCAGAGGGCAGCCCTGCAGATTAAGACAAGCCTACCAAAGCCAGAGGTGACAGGCAGCTGCTGTAGGCTCAAGTCTAGGAAAGACACTAGCAGCACCACAAAACACAGCTTTTATTTCACTGTTCTGTGATCTCCCAGTGCACCAAACCGCAGCAATGGCAACAGAGCACAGCAGCAACAAGGAGGCACTTTGACCTGCAAGGAGAGAGCAAGTCCTGCCCTCTCCCTCTTCCCTCCCTCGTGGTGGGGCAGGCTGATTGCCCAAGTCCCTGAACCACAGACCCCTAACAGCAGTATCACTCAAGCAGCAAGCAGAGGAAGCAGTGGCAGGCTGCAACCAAACAGTGTGAAGAAGCCTTGCTCCCAGCTAGGATCTAAGGATTTATGCTGCTTGATTAGTATAAAAGAGAGTAGGAGCAAGGGAGAGAAAAGACACACACACACATGTATAGATGTGCCCTAAAAATCCCTTCTGCCTTCCCAGGCTTCTTCTGTGGGACAAGTATGCTTCATTCCTCTGTTTCATCCCACAAGAAACACCACAGTGTGGAAAAGCCTCAAATCAGGTCTGTCTCTTCAAGACCTAGTGCATCACCCCAGCAGCACGTTCCTACCATCACAGGGCCCTGGAGAATCACCCTCACACTTATCCATTACTATAGGCAGAACGCACCACCACACCTGTAGCAATAAGCTGTCTCCCCCTGCTCAAATTTGGGCAAATTTGTTCACAGCAGCTTAAGGGGACTCTCAAGGGACGTGTACAACCCCTGCTGCTTCTAAAGCCCTTAGCCTGTCTGGAAATCCCAATGTGGGAAGCCTTTAGATAACACTGGTTGGCAAGAGGCCAACTGTGCTAACATAAAGGAAGTGGAAAAGTGCACGAGCCAGACAGTGCGGCTCTCAGCCCCAGCACAGGATGCCCCTGGCTCTGGGGAGGCATGCACTGAGCAGGAGTCCAACCTGCCAGCATTCCTGAGGACGGGAGAGTCTCCAGAGTTGGAAGGGGGAAAAACAGTCCCGGGCCTGAAACAAAAAAGGTTCAAACCTAGGGCTTTTAGGGAAAAGAGATAAAGGAAGGGGTAGAGGGTGCAGAGAAGACTATGAAAAGGGAGGATTGAACACAGAAGAAAGATGGAACCAAAGTGAGCCCGGAGCAGGCTGGCAGTCCTAGTGGTAGCATGGTAAGGGGGAGGAGGGGAAAGAGTCAAGGATTAGAATGAAGAGAAAGGAGGA